>PVIU01003676.1:0-140293 GCA_004026605.1 Ondatra zibethicus
AGGTGCATTTATCTAAACAATATACTGTTCACCTTCCAACTTAAGGACAATGTATACCCATTTGGACAATCAGTTCCCTTCCATGACAGGGAATAGTTCACTGGCCAAGTGACTATTTATAAACTACTTCTTTGTGAACTTCACTTTTCTGTGTTCATCATGTGTAAATATTGGCTGATCCTATTCAAATCCTCATTTTAAAAACCTTTCCTTAAATTGTTCTAGCATAGACCTTACAACTCTATAAATATCTATTCTTGACTTCTTTGATGTCACACTATTAAGACTTTCTCTTCAGCTCTTAAGCAATAAATTCATCTTTGTCTGATCAATGGAGTGTTCTAGAATAGAGAATTGACACTGGACCTATTCATATCAGTCAATTAGTACTTTGGTGCACAGGTTAAAAAAATTCTGCTTGTGACCTGGGCTCTACCTCAGAAGTCTAAATGGTATTGTTCTAGGTCTGATGCTTCTGAACAATTTTCTAATGGGCTTTTTCTTTTTGCTTTGTGTATGGATGATACATCATAGAGATAATTTCAATCTTTAATAACTGCTAAGTGCTGACAATATTTGATGCTCTCTAATGGATTTTAAAATTTCCACAGAAGTGAATGGGTAAGTTCAAAGAAAGATGACAGTTTTAAAGGGGAAAAGGTTATAAACAGTTTTACAGTTTTTTGGAAAAATCTGTTCTGCATGTGAGAATGAGGAAGTAACACATATTCCTTCTTTCAGGAAAATCTCTGACCTTAAGAAGATACTCCTATGACCTTTTTTGTTTCTAAGTAAAATATTTTTGGTTTCACTGAAGTTGTTCTTTTATAGATGACTGTTTTACAACAGTTATTTTCCTTGTTATATTGATAATTTTTACTTTATTTAAATAAAAGAATGGAGGTAAATTTCTACTTCACAAACATGAATTTGGTAGAAGTTGAAAGGGTGGACATAAGTTTTATATATTTCTATCAAATATTTATAGAATTGTTTACTGATACCATTTTCCCTTATGGTATTGTATTATTTAAATTTTTAAACACACTTTGTATTTTATATATAATTCCTTAAACATTATTATATTCTTGTGATAAAGTCTCTAAAAGTTATTATTATTTTTGGTTGTCAACATGGTTACATCTGGAATGAACTATAATCCAGAAAAGAGGACATACTTGTGAGAGAATTTTTGCATGGTTTGAAGTGAGTGAATCTGGACTTCTAGTCCAGATGATGGAGGTTGGAAGACACATGCCTCTCATCCAGATCTTGAGACAGGAAAACAAACACCTTTTAATCAGGGCCATATCTTCTGCTGAAAATATCTATAGGTATATAGAATAAGAAAATTTTTGTTCTTTGCCTGCTTGCCTTCACCTTGCTGGCACATCCATTCCTTCACTGGCATTGGATCCTACTTCTTTAGGATTCCAGCATATAATAAAGACATCTAGCCTTGTAAACTGAGCAATTATCAGATTCTTGGACTTTCCATTCACAGCTTGTCATTGTTGCATTTGCTGGACTTCAGTCTATAAATCAATTCAATAAAGCCTGTGTGTGTGTGTGTGTGTGTGTGTGTGTGTGTGTGTGTGTGCATGTGTGTATGTGTGTGTGAGTGTGTGTACAGAGAGAGGTATATTCATAAAATATGTTCTGCTACTCTACAGAACTGTGAGTAATACAGTCTCTTTATCATTTTATTTCTAAATCTTTAGTTTATGTTGAATGATATGCAGGAAATGGGGGAATGAAAGACCCTCTGTAGGTAGTTACTTCTCAGGCATTCTTTGAGGCATATGAATACCAAATTGTCATCTTTCTCTAAGACAACTAGGATGATCAGTGTTTGATAATAGCCCTGCCAGATAGGAAAGTAAAACATTGTCAAGTAATACTGCACACATGTGTGAAATTCTCCAAAAACATGATAAATAAATGAACAATATTTTATAAAGGAAGCAGAGTCTAAAACCTAAAGTACTATAGTAGAAAAATTTCCAAGTAGAAATCTTCAAGATGTATGAATTCACTTTCATTGCCATAAAAATAAAATCAGCATTGTCTTCTCAAAAAATTGATACAGATACACAGTCTGCATGTAACTGCTTATAGGGTAAAGGATAATCAAATAGATTGTTTATTCTAGATACAAAATTAAAACTTAAGTAATAACTTATTTTCTGTCTTAGACATTTTCGGAGTTCTAGGTCATATTGGATGACATTTATTTGGGTGCAAGTTTAAACTAAGTATTAATAAGGATTAGTACCTTCCCTTTTATTCTATCCTTCTTCTTGTTGGTGTTGTTATAAAAATACTGACTAAAATCAACCTATGGTAGAACAGAGTTTAATTTAGATTATAGACTATAGTCAAGTCCATCATCAAGAGCAGCCATTGCAGGAACTCAAGAGAGATATCTAGAGGCAGGAAGTGAAAGAGACCATAAAACAAACACTACATGCTTATTGATTCTCTGTGGGTTGCTGAGCTACCATTATCCTAAAGTCAAGGCACACTTACTTAGACATTGTGCCACACAGGGAAGGCTAAACCCTCTTCTCTCAACTATTAAATAGGAAACTGTCACTCTTCCATGGGCATAGACCAATCTGATCCTTGAGTTCTCTTCTTTTTAGGTGATTCTAGATTTGTGCCCAGTTGACAACTGAAGCTGATGTCACACCCAGATAGCAATTTTGAGTCCCTTCAACAAACAGGGAACAAGAATACTGACACTCCGCTCTAGTTCTAGTTCCTTTCTAGGTGCATCTACATTGAAGAAACAAACTGCATCAAATTCTTCTCACCATATTGAAAACATTACATTATCTCAATCCCCCCTTTTCATTTCTTCCTTTTCTCATCTGCCAGCATCTTCTTCTTTCATCTCTGGTTGTCTTCTTGTTCCAAATCCAAGACAATAATACTGCAGTTGTCTTTGAAGTCTGTTTTCTATTTTGTTCTTAAAATAAACAAGGGTGTGCAAATATAGCTCATATTTCTAAAGATCCTAAGGTGTGTTAAATGTTTTTATCAGTGAGTACTAGCCTTTTAAAAATATAATTTTTTTCTTTTACTTTTTATTCTTATTGACTAAGGTAGAATGCATAACATAGTAAGGATTTCAATGAAAATATATTTTATATTCAATTATTAGGAAGGAGTACAGTATAATTAAATTTAAAGATACTGATTCCAAGCAATTTGCATTTGACTTATGTCTATATTTTTCTATTTTTAGAATAATTTACATTAGTTTTCTAATCCTTAACCATATTCTAATTGAATGAATCTTGAAAATAAACTTTCAATTTTCTTCTTTAAAAAAAACTGAAAGAACAGTGCTAATGGATAAAGTATCTGGAAAAATTAGGACTGTTATATAAGATAATATAAACCTGACATGAGTCTGTTATTAACACTTTCACTTTCCTCCAAAGAACCTTGACAACACCAATAAGCTTAAAGATTTCCAAGTAAGTTAAAAACTACAATAAAGATAAACCAACATAGTCTTTTTCATACTTTTAGATAGATATGATGGGCATAACATGCATGCATGGATGAATATATGTTTTTTTGAGAACACTGACAAAAGGGAAAACTTCTATAAAGATAAACAAGGTGTGTCTGGGAGGAATAACTGAGATCATGTTCTATAGAGATCAGAGCTGGAAATTCCAGAGCTTGGAATATAGCCATTGCTCAAGAACAGACAGATTTCTTTATTCTCCAAAGTAGGGTAACCTAGATTCAAGGACAGAAAAGTGCAAAATATTGACGTTTACCTAATTTTTTTCCAAGTAGCACTTACATACAAATTGCCCTTTAAGAAACTTTCTTCCTTGAAGAAGAAAATCCTGATGTGCTATTACTTTCCCTTCAATGTGAAATATAAATTGAAAGGTTTGGAACTTTGCCAAATAAAAAGAATATTCACCAAACCCTGAAGTCTGAGTTCTCAGTAAATCAACTAAGAAGCATCTTGCTTGGTCACATTTTGTTCCAGTCCAGACAATGTGTAGCTATCAGTAATTTATAAGTAAAGAGGTCTTATAGATTGAAATGTCCTTAACAGTGCTTTGATAGGAATTGAACTATTTGAGGATGCTACCTAAAAGTCAATTCATGAGGTTAAATGATGGGACTCTGTTTTCGTGTGGTTCTGTTGAGAGAATAAATTCCAAGTGATTCTCTCCCATGGAACTGGAAATTGCATTTAGGTTCCATTCCAGAGATCTTTAAGTTTTCCCAAACAGAGTGACAGATAAGTGGATACTCTGACATTTCTTCGACAGATTTCTAAACTGAGAGTTAATCTGGAAAATAGAAATCTCTAACTATCATTCAGGAGAACATAAATGAGTTTCTGAGATCGATAAATGTTCAATCCTTTTGTGTATAATACATTCTAACACATCTCAATCCTTCTCCACCCTAGTACATTCTGCTATGATCTGTCACAAAAGGAATAAAAAGGATCAGTATTTTTACTTCCAAAACTCTATAATAATACAAAAGACAGAATTTAAATACTGTGGAAAATATGCAATAGATTTTAATTAATATCTATGAGATACTAATTCATTGCTTAATGCATGGATCTATTGAATTAGTTCAGAGACATTTGCATTTATCTTAAATTTACTTGATGAAATGAACTATATATATATATTTACATATACATGCGCACAGACGTATCTACATACAAAAACCAGCTATATACACACACATACGCTGCATCTCCCACCCCCTCTCTCTATGCACACACACATGCAATGATAGAAAGAGAGAAAGAGATAGAGCCAGAGAGTAGGAGGGATATAAAGGGAAAGAGATGAGAAAGGAGGAAGGAAGCAAAGCAAGTGATGAAGACAAAAAGAAAGAAGGAAGACACGATAGAAGAAAAAAGAAAATGTTAGATGAAATTAAACATTTAGCCTTAAAAAATTTTATTGAAAATTTAAAGTGTAAAGGACTAAGATCCACTTCAGCAAGTAAAGTACTGGACATCCAAGTATAGGGACCCACATTTGTATTCCAAGACCCTACATACAAAGCCTGAATTAACAACCTCTATCTGGAATTCCAGCCCATAAGGTAAAAACAGAAGGATATCTGCGGCTCCCTGTATTTACACTAGCTCAATCAGTTAGCTACACAATCAGAGCAAAACCCTCTCTCAAAAATTAAAGCGGAGAACAATATAAGACATGGAACCTTAACCTCTGGTCTATATATACGTGCACACACATGTGCATACATATATATTTGCACATACACATATGAATTAAAGTTGTATAAAGGGAACTGGTACTTGTACAATTTTCAAATAGCTAAGCAATTAAAAATATTAAGTATGGAAGAGATGGCTCATTGGTGAAGAACACTGACTGCTCTCCTCCAGGGGACCATGACTCATGTGGTGTCTCACAACTATCTATAATTCCAATTCCAGAAGATATGATGGATATGTCTGCCTTCCAGGGGTTCTGTACACATGTGGTGAACAGTCATACACCCAGGAAAACATCCGTGCATATAAAATACACACACACACAAACACATATATATGTATATTTAAAGCAACTGTTTGAAAATAGAAATATTTACATTCTTTGTCATTATGTGAGGAGGCAAAGAATGAATAAGAAAACCAGGGAGCAACAGTATAGATAACAATAATAAGAAGGAAAGTAGGAAGTAAACACATTTAGCTATTAGTCTAGACTTTAATGGCTGAGCCATCTCGCCAGTGTAAGTATACTTGGAAATGGAGAACTAGCGTATCTGTAATTTCATTTACGGTTATTAAAGGGCTAGTTATTTAAAGCCTTAGGGGGACTAAGAAACTCTCTCCAGGAAAGATGACTTGAATGATAACACATGGAAAGGTTTCAGACAAAGAGTGTCACATAAGGAAACCTGCGGGTATCTACCCCTTCCTTGTAAACTGCAGGGAAACTGATATGCAGATGAAGTCTTCCATCCTCAAAGCCTCTCCTCTTTTGTCCTGGAAGACCCAAAACTCCCCCGACATGCTTAGGCAGTCTGCACTCCCATGGAGACACCATGACCTGCAACCCTTCAGTTCTTTTAGTTAAAGGCCTCTGAGGATGCTTGTCGCCTTTCTTTCCAAGTCACCTCATCCAATAGCAATCTATAATCATCTTTTATTTTTGTTTATCTCTCACATTAAGAAAGCATGACAATGTGCACTAGTATCAAGGAATGCCACTTATTCATCACTAAATCCTGACTTCATGATAGACATGTTAAAACCAAAGCTTTGATGTTGCATTTCTTTCCATTTACAATTTGGTTGGCTGTATCATTTGTCAAACCTCAATTTATTAAATTACAGTATATAATATATCCCCAAATAGCAAAAATATGTGTGTGTGTGTGGGGGTTAAGTTTGGTGCTATTCATATTTTATAGAAACATTTAAATAATCTAAATTTTCTGTGAAACAAGCCATTCATTTGGGGACATATGACATTTTTCACATATTTGAAACATGAATGAAAGGTAATGGAAACTATCATATGAGAAGCAATCACATGAAGTTAGTGTCTTGGGCTATCTTTGACTTTCTTTTTCTTCCTCTTAGGGTCTTGCTCAGTAATGACTCAGTGTTAGCTGATTCTTCAAGAAAGGCCAAGGACCTCAAAGAAGTGGATGGAAACTTTGAAATTCAAAGCCCAGCTTCACAGGGGACAAGGCATAGCCACATAAGGTCTTTAGAGACTGAATCCAAGTCTGTTAATCTAGTCATTTTGATGGGTAAAGCAGGGTGATGGTAGGCAGATATATACAGACGTGTTCAGACACAATCATGGAGTCAGGGAATAATGCTCTATAAGAGTAAATGTTTCCCACTCTTGGTTCCTTAATGTGGTCCTATGTTTATGCTCTGATCAAGGTCTCATTACCACCGGAAGATCATTGGCTGCCACTCCATTTATAATCACCTCTCTATGTTTCATGCAGACCTAGTTATCTAAATTCGACTATTAAAACTAAAAATAGTAAAATTAATCTTAATAAACTTGAAATGGTACACGTTTCAAAACACATTTTATATTTTCTACCCTCCTCTAGTGTAGACATATTTTCATATCAAGGTATTCTGAAACACAGACCTACCCTTCAAGCCCCAGGCATTCATTACATACCCACACATACGCACATCCCCGTAGCATCACCACGCTGTCATTATCATTCCATTTAAGGCAAGATCTGAAATGGAAACAATATCACTTCATTTCCTCATTCTGAATTTATTCAGAGGTTACCATTAGGTCTTCCCGTAAATGTGCCTGCCAGACCAAAATAGAGACATGCAAAGCCAGTTCGTGACTTATTTCCAGTAAGCCGAAATCTTACCTTTTAATTTCTCTCAATTACTGACAGCAAATCTCAGTTACGCTGGACTGAAACTTAGAGGAGTAGTCTCGCAAGCCACTGCCCACACATGTTTTGAATTTTGCAAATAAGTACTTCAAAGGTTATCACTACTCACTCGAAGCTAACTTACAACCTCTGACAGATTCATGTTTTTGTAACACTGAAGTTTTCCCAAGGAGAGGTATGCTTTTTTTTTTATTTTATCCTATCAAGACACTAGCATAAATACAATGAACAATGGAAAATTCAGAGCTAAATGTAAGTAATTTGAGCAGCATCTGAAAGATTAGTTTTGTAGATTTCACTGTACATCACAATACAATTTAACTCCCATTTTTACATGACTATTCTTTCCTTCTAAGGTGCTGGTCATATTGGTTATATTTAGTTATCTTCTACAATATCCCCATTGGGGGAAAGATACCTCACAGGTCATGCCATGGTTAGTTTATGATTATTTAACTTTTATATCTAACAACGTTAAAATATCATAAGGAAACTGTGGAGGGATCATCTATACAAAATCAACTGAGAGCTAAGAACATGAATTCCAATATCACTGTGACAGATAATTTGTTAATTTTGTCCAGGTTAAACAATTGCTCATGTAATATCTTTCTGATAGACAAGATGTTTAATCTATGGAGGACATAGTTGAGCCCTTTCTGCTGCTGTCCTTTGCCTTAAGTCTGTGTGGTCATCACTTTCAAACATTTCCTCGTCATTATCTGTCATCCTCATCTAACTTATCAGAGATAACTTCAAAAATATAACTCAGCCTAGTGATTAGCTACTTTTTCTCCTTTCCTCATATTTAGAATTCAAAAAGATTTTGTAGTTGGTAAAAAGAACATTGATAGTCTATGAAATACCAATTCCAAATAGAGACACACTTGAATCCTACCAGTGTTCAGGGTGTCTTATACATAACATGACTCTATCAATACCCGTAACTGTGGACTATAATAAATATGTCTTCCTGAACACTACCCATTCCGGTGAGATTATAAAAAATTGTGTCATTTGGAGCTAACCTAGGGCCAGAAGTTGCTCAGATTCAATAACAGTTTCTTCCTATCATTATTCCAATTGTCTTCTTAACTGCTTGAAAAGTAGATGTGCTAATAAAATGACCTTAACGTGTTCATTCATCACTGTAAGCTTTAACCTACTGGTTATTGAAAAATGATTCTACCCTTTATTCAGCAAAACTGATTTGTGCTTGAGTAAGCCTGGTGAAGTTTGGGTCTGTATCTCTTACATCTACTCTAAATGTTTCAGTTTTGTCCTTGTACAAATTGGTGGTCTGTTGACAATATCAGAGACACCATGATTTCTAAACTCTCAAATGACCTATAATTAGGTATCATTCTTATATTGGTGGATAGAATACTTAAATAAAATCCAATCCATGGTTTAGTTTGTGTGTGTGTGTATGTTGTGTGTGCATATGTGTGTGTATAAAAGCTCAGGAATATTAAGATTATATAACAAAAAGAAGAAATATTATTTGATTAGTTTTTGTACAGCCAACTTACTGGCAAAAGTCTTCATAGACAATTTTTCTTTTAACATTTTTGGCATTTATCAAAAGCAGTAAAACCTATTTTGAAATAAATTTTGCATATACTATGAGCTAATGGCCATTAAATATCTTGACAAAGAATCAGTTCAAGTGTTTTATTTCTTTTACGTCATACATGTTAACCTAGGGGAAAAAATTAACAAAACATTGAAATATGATATGACAGTAATTCTTATTGTGATAATATAAATGTATTAATTTACAGGTTTTATTTGCAAAATAACCAAAAGATTTAATTATAGTTTCCTACCCTTTTACCATTGATATTGTTAATATTTTGAAACTTATTATTCAAAAGTAATGTGCATATGTGTGCATGCTGGATAACCAAAGGGACAGTAAGCACATTCCTTTACCTAAAGGTCAAATGCCATGTCACCTCATCTTCAAGAACCTACAAGTGATCTAGAGAGTAAATGTGTAACGATTAATTTGTCCATGACATTTAAAACCATGAGCCTGGACAGGACATGGAAAGCAAGAGTTGCACTAAATACCAGAGTGTCCTGCCAGTTGTGGTGCTTGGAAATGTAGCTAAAGTGACATGAAGATCTTGTTTTGTTCTTGCAAACAAGCCAAGCCCACAGAAAACTGCTAGCATGGTCAAGTTGCTCAGCCTGGAAGATAAAGTGTTGTGATAACTCCCCCAGGCACACTTACATTCATGGGAACTTAACTTTGTTTTTCCACTAAAAGGACCATGAGATCTGGATAGTCAGTTACGAAAACATACAAAGGGAAAGTACTAAATTAGCTGCCAGATGTATTTTAGTATTTAAATAGATTATATTAATAATTGACTCACTGTGGTCATCCTTTTATTTTTAACCTTTTTTTGTTTTGTTTTATAGTTCTTGGGATTTACTGTGTATCATTGCTTTCTAAATTTCTATTTTTGATTTACACATATATGTGTGTATAAACATGTGTGTAGAAATACTTATTAATATGTAGCAAGTGAGATACATGCTATTTATATCTAAATGTTGAGATTTAAATGCCAATAAATGGAGTGTGTATTTGTTTTTCTTTAAACAGTTGCACTAATATTCCTCTTTTTAAACTACTATAAACTAATGTTGAAATGACTTATTGTTAAAATATTCAACCTGAGTAAATTCCCAAAATCTATCTGAGATGCCCAGTCACTGATTCAGAAAGCCCAGATTTCTTTCTCTGCTTTGATTTTCAAAAATTGTACTGCCCCCTAGTTATGTCATAAAGTATTAAAATTTTTAACATATATACATCTTATCTTTAAGTCATATGGTTTTCACTTATTATCATGTGGTTTCCAGATTTACCAGCCTTTAGTTACTTTGGAATTAATGTTCTAAATTCATGCATGATTTCCATTGTGTCTGTATGTTTCTTAACTGATGAATGGATAAGGAAAATTCAGAGTGTATGCACATGATGAAATATTCACCACACTGCCTTAGATCATAAGCCATGGAGAAATCAAGTTGGTACTGACCAGGAAGTCTCCTTCCCAGTACCTCGTTTTCATAGTACTAGAGAATTCTATGCAAGAAGTGAGGGGGAAAATCATCCAAAGCCTTTCCCAGGTGTGAGCCATATGAGCTAAAATATAATGCCAGGCTTGGTATGAGACACTTATGGGTGCAATAATCACAATGAAAATTATGTAGATAACCAACTTTGTCATTTGAAGTTAAGGCCTGTGCCACCAACACAGAGATGGTAGTACTATAATTCCAGACGTAATGCTATGGTTGGGAAATTTAGATTAACCTACTACTATTATTTGGATAAATATACAAATTATCAAGTTACTCTCCAGATTTGTTTACTGCTGTCAATAGATTAGTACACCTCTCAGACATCATCAGAGAAGTTCCTTTATGTGGGGGATAATAATAAGCTTAGAAACTCAGGTCAAGTTGTAGTACAAATAATAAGTCGCAGTGGAGTACTCAGCCTTAAAGGGCGCATCTACATCATACCTCTGCTCCACAGGCTCAGAAACCATTTCTTCAAATGGGCATGAAAGTTTGTAAAAGGTCAGGAAGATCAGGGTAAAACAGTATCTTCCGGAAAGTACAGGAGCACTTCATCTATGAACCCAGAGCAGCTGTAATTTTCCCGTATAAGTCCCACTCAAGATCAAGCCAGTCAATGCTCGAGCATAGAAGAGAGAATGGCTTAAGGATCCCCAGCCCTTTCTGAGGAACTATTGTCAATCGATGCTCCTGTGGAAAGAAGTAATGTTTTCTTTAAAGATGGGTCCCATGCTAGATCTATCTTCCTCCACTGGATGGCCCAACACCAGTGAGTATATGACCAGCACAGACTGATTTCAGTGGTTTTAAAAGTAGAAAGAGCACCCGAGTGGGGTGGAGGTGGGAGATGGACCTAAGAGAACTTAGGCAGAGGAATGGAGGTGAATATACTCAAACTGCATTGTATGCTTATCCAAAATTCTCAAAGAATTATAAATAAAAATATCATTTAAAAGCCAGAAGAAAGACCTTTGTTTGTTTTTCATCATGGTGAATGTGTAAATGATTGAAGAGCTGGATATGTTGATGAGAGTTTAAACCTTACACACTGAAAACTTATACCTGAACACCATAAATTGGCTCATAAATGTTTTAATTTACTATGTCAGTTTAAGGAATAAACCAAAAAGAACCCTAAGATAATTTGAAAAAAATGACACATATAAATAAGCTAAGATTCATAGGCAATATCTTTTCCTTTGCTGTCTTGTAGTTTTGTTATTGAAATACGGCTTTATATCACACAGAATAGACTCATAATATTTATGTGGAAAAGACAGATCTGGGAGCTTCCCGTCCTTCTTTCACTATCTGTTGAATGCTAGGATTAAAGGTGTGACCCACCATGACATGTGGTTTTGGTCCAGCTAAGTACATTTTGCTTTATAAATTTGTTTTATTTTTTTCACATTTAATTTTTTTATTATTGCATTATAAATAGTACCATTCAAAATTTCCACCTTCTCCGCTCCTCCCATTTCCCTCCCGCTCCCCCACTCCCCCTCCCTTTTTCCCCTCCACTCTATATTTTATAATTAAAGTTTTAAATAGTTTTATAAATTTCGTTATGTGAACAAAATGTATAAATTTAATAATGGAAATATAAACAAAACTTCTTAATTTCGATATAGAACTTACAACAATTCTTTCTAAAACTCTTCCTAATTTTATCATTATTCTCTAAAAATTAGCCCAGCAGAGTAATAGCTCATGATAAGCCTACCATTTATTCTTTCTTAAAATTTAAGTACTTTACATAAATTAAAATACAATGGTATATTATATGTTTACAAAAAATAGTTGATTTAGATTTAAAGTAGAATGGTTCCAAGCGGAGAAACTTCATGATACTCAGCTTCAAAGGTTTCCAATATATAAGGTACAGATACCAACTACATAGTAATGATATCATTAAGACATTGTGCACCTAAGCTATTATGCATGTATTCTAGAATGCATTTTCTCTTAGCATTATATACTTCCTCTTTTTCCAACTTATTATATTTTTCCTCTCTATGAATTTTGCTAGTTTCTTGAACATTTATTTATTCTTCACTTTAATCTGTGGGCTGTTTAGTTATTGTGAAATTGATACAAATCATATCGGGGAAAGAAGAATTTTCACTAAGGAATTGCCTCTATCTGATTAGCTAGTGGGGCAACATATTGATTAATTAATGATGTGGGAGGTCCCAGCCAAGTGTGGGAAATGTCACTTGGACAGGTGCTCCTGAGTTATACAGAAGCAATTTGAGCAAGCCAAGAATTGTTCCTTAATGATTTCTGTCTCTACTTCTGCTTGAGTTCTTGTACTGAATTTCTTTAGTGAAGGACATTGTTAGGGACACATGTAAGTCAAATAAATCCTTACTTCTAGTAAATTTTGATCAGTGTTTTATTGCAGAAATAAAAGTCAAATTAATACATCATGCTTTATTTTCTGAACATCAATATTATTAACATCAAATTATACTTATTAATTTTATGAATGTTTATTCATACTATTTGATAGATAAATTCCCCAAAATACTATGCCACTTTTTTATCACAATATAGGACCTGTAGACTTCAAATACATTCTTGAGGAGATCACCCTTTTTCAACTCAGCTTCGTAGTCAATCCCCTTCCCACACAGATTATCGAAGGGACCTGTTCTTTATCTTTCTTTATGAGACATATTTAAAAAGACACGTTGAGCATAAAATTTTGAATTTCTGAATAACACAGGCAAAGTTTTGAGAAAAGAAGATTTAAATATCAAACCTATCCTTGAACAATGCTAAATAATTCTAGAAGGGGATAGAATAAATTATAGGAAGATCTTTCCAAATGTTATAAAACACATTTTTGATGTATTTTATATTCTTTGAATATGCTAAAATATTGAATGAAATGGATCTTGACAGCAAAAAACTGGGTCTGGCTTTAGATGAGTGTACAAGAAGGCATTTTGGAAGCTCTAACATTTCAGAGGAATCAAGAATGAAGGTAAAAAAAAAAGGCACGTGTAATCATGGGAAGTCAATTGTAGGAAGAGTAAAATACAAGTCAGCTTTCTCAAGTGAAAGTTTGACCTGTTTGATGCATAGACAGAGGGTGATTGTGGATAAACCAAAGATTTGGCATGTAACGGGAGATGAAGCTGGAGGCTCCTAGATGAACGCATGAAGCCTCATACTGATTAGAGTGGAAAGTCAATGGTTGTACTAGATGCTACCTAGTATGTTCAATATGTAAGCATATCACTGTGCTGCATCTATAGATTGAGCTCTTTTAGCCCAGTTTGGGTGTATTATATCAAGGATTACTGGGTTAAGACTTTGATCCCCACCTAGAAATACTTGTGACAAATTATTGCAAAAAAAGAGGGTATTAACTTTATCAAAGGATGAATCTTTTGATATTAGGAGGTAGAGGCTGATTGGTGGACATAGGTCACTAGAGAAATGCCTTTCAAAGTTGTATGTGATTTTCCAGCCCTTCCTTTCCTCTCTTTCTCTTTTCTCCCTCTTGTTGTCTTTCTTCCTCTATCATTTTCTCTGCTTCCTAACTGCTTGAGCTATGCAGAATTGTTTTTGTTTTTCTTTCATTTTGTAGTCAAATATTTTCCCAATAAAACAACCCTAAAAACATTGCAGGCAAATGACCATGAGCTGACTTTTCTTAAAATGACAGAAAAAATAAATAATGTTTAAACTTACAATTTATTTTCCTGGGTATTTTTTCACAGGGATACAATGTAATAAAAATTTTAAAAAGCAAGCATAAGAAATCATTTGAGGACTATCACAGTTATCGTCTTAAAATAATAATTATGTCATGGAATGGAGTGACCTTAGCGGGAGAGGAGTAGTACCAATTCATAATTTATTTGAGTTAAAATATTCATGGTTTGTGGATGCACTGGTATTTTAAATACAAGGCAATAGACAAATCAATGTGGACACTTTACAACTAGTTTCTACTGTGACATTACTTAGAAACAGGAGATCTATAAAGAGTACATTCTATGTATGTAAATGAGAGAAATTTTTGAATCATCTCATAAAATAAGATATCCTTGTAAACAAGAAGCATTCTTCATAACCTCTTGATAGAGTTAGAATACTGCATATTTCACACTCCAATCTTTGGATTTGTAGCTCTGAACCAGTTCTTGTCATTATCTTAGATGAAGAAACTATAGTAGTGTTAGAAACAATGAAGTAAATGTCCTTACAAATTTACAATATATTGGGAAACACTGAGGAAATTTTTGTGAAGAAGCTACTTTTAAAGTGATGTTTATATTCCTTTGTTATTATGTAAATGGACTAACATGTATACTCTAAGAATTTCTTTGCATTTTTCTGTTGACAGGGGTTTGTCTCACCTGGTTCTGCAGTCATTTAGTCCCAAAGAAATACACAGAGGTTTACATTAATCATAAACTACTTGGCCTATTAATTCAGGCTTCTTATTAACTCTTATAACTTATATTAGCCCATAATTCTTGTCTGTGTTAGCCACGTGGCTTGGTACCTTTTTCAGCCAGGTTGTCACATTTTGGTTCTTCTGTGTCTGGATGACAACTGACAACTGACCTTTCCTCTTCCCAGAATTCTCCTGTTCTCATGTCCCCACCTATACCTTCTGCCTGGCTCCTGACCAATAAGAATTTTATTAAACAAGTACAAGAAACAAATCTTTACAGGGTAAAACCATTGTCCCACAGCATTTTTCACTACATAAATATGAATGCTGGAATCCACATTAAACTATATAACACTTAACCTAGGATTAAGGCATCAACTGTCTTTTTTCTCCCATATAAGCTTAACATTAAACATCTCTGTAAGCAGATATAGTGCCACCAACAAGGAATATCACTGCAGTATGTAGAACTTACACATAAGTATGTATCCAAATAAAGTTAATGCATATGATGGAAAAACCATGTGAATTTGAAGAAAGAGCAAGAAGGATTATATGGGAGAGTTTGAGGGAGAAAGGAAGATAGAAATGATGTAAGTATATTAAAATTTGAAAAAAGTAAAGTTAAAAGCAAAAATAACTTTATATATATATATATATGGTGCAGACAATTTATAAGCCTCATATGATAGCTAACCTCATATGATAGCTGTTCTTTGCTATCACAAAACATGTGAGAAAAACAATTTATAAAGAAAAAAATCTTATTTGTGTTTATAATCCAAAGTTTTATACCCATGGTCACTTAGACAGGTCTATGGAATTTGAGAAGACAGTATATTACTTTAGAAACACAAATTAAAAACAACACCCAATCAAATAAGAAAACTGTTTTTAAAAGTTACCTAGGAAAGAACCAGAGAGAAAAAAAAATGGCTGGTGTCTTAATACCACCATTTAGGGTAGGCCCTAAGTGACCTGACTTTCTCCACTGTTTCTTACCTCCCTATAGAGACAAAGACTGGTGTCCAATCATGTAGTTTACAGTTATTTTAAAGGCATTTAATATTCAACCATAAGATTTTAAGAAAATATATCTATTTCTAAACTGGTGGAATACTTTTGGTCTCGGGAACAGCAACAACAGAAGAGAAACATAGTATGAACTCACCAAACATCTTGGTGGGCCTTCATCTTGGAGAGTCTAAATGAGAAAGTATAAGAAAAAATGCTAAGTTAATGTGATTAGATAGGAGTTCTGATTCTCACTGTCTGAAAGGGTTTTCTTGAGACAAATACAATCTGTAAACAGAAACTGTATGTTCATTCCCCAGCAACCCAGATCCTAATAAACACATAGAAACTAAATTTATTATAACACTGTTTGACCAAGGACTCAGGTATTTCTAGCTAGCTCTTAAGTCTTAAATTAAGCCATTTATATTCATCTTTGTATCACCACGAGGCTGTGGCCTAACGGTTAGTTTCTGGAGTGTGTCTGCAGTGGCAGCTCTCTCTGATTCTGCCTGCTTTCTCTATATATCTCTTTTCAGATTTCCAGTCTGGCTATATTCTGCCTTGCCATAGATCAAAGACGTTTCCTTGTTAACCAATGTTATTAAAACATGTTCATAGCACACAGTGGGTAATACCACATCAACAATCAGAGAAAATATAAATTATGTTAGAGTTGAAAGGGATTGGGATGAAGTGTGTATATTTAAGGGTCAACAGGCTGAATTGTTAGAATGGCCTGCAAGCAGCAAAGGAGCAAAAATATTTGTAGCATAAGAGCCCATTACTGCAGAGGAGGCAATATCACAGTAGCATTTAAAGAAAACGTGGGATAAAATGGATAGAATTGTATGTCCTGTATTTAGCTTCAGACCTTCATAATCGAAGGTACCTATGAGTATGACTTTGCTTGTAAATAGGTCTTCTAGTAATTTAATGGAAGAAAGAAAAAAACATGCATTATTAGAGCTTTCCTTATTCAATAGATAATATTTATAAGAAGAGGGAAATTTGAAAATAGTAGGAACATAGGGTGAAAACCTAGGGAAGGGAAAGACAGAGATTGAAAATATATAGTATGAAGAAAGAGAGCACTTGGAGTTCAAAGAAATCACCAGAAAAAAAAAAAGGATGTAAAAGAAATAATTTTACTCTAAAGTTGCCTTGTTGATTTTAGCTTCCTAGGTTACACAACAATGAGAATGTAATTTTGCCTTCTAAGCCACCAGTATATGTTATCTCTTAAAAGAGCACTAGGATGATAATAGAGGTCTGAAGAATTGTCATATGAAAAATAAATGAGGCAGATATCATTAATATACCAGTCAGAAATACATTAATGCAAGTGGGTGAAGAAATAGACAGTTGAATACATTTCTAGAAAGGTAAATGAGAGAAAGATGATGGATAGATAATAAATTGGCATATGATAGACCTACAAATATATAGACTACGGTAGATACATAGTAGATAAATACATAATGTTTAAATACATGTGGAAAGATGATACAGGCATCTTATGTGTGTCATGGCATATTATAGAAAGCTATTTTATCATTCAGTGTTTTTTCAATACCTAATGTCAAGTAGGATCAAAAGTACCAGAATAAGAAATGCCTATTAAATAGAGAAATGGCAATTATTGAAAAAAACTATATTCTTCTCAGATCCAAGTCCATTCTCATGTGAGGAAGGAAGGGTGGGAAGTAAGAAGAGAGGGAGGGGTAAGGAAAGGGTAGAACATTAATCTGACGGGTAAGAAGAAAAATCCATGAAGGTTATCAGAAGTTATCAAGCAAGCCTCCCAAGAAATTTCTCATATCCTGGGAATGTGCTTACGTCTGTATCTACAGAAACATTCAATACAAAGTTGAGAGTGGTTCATGGGAAAGAAGACCTCAGTGTAAACAGTGATTTGAGGTGGTGAAGATTGTCACTGAATTCTTTATGCTTACTGGAGACATGAGGGCTGTAATTTCAGATTTACTGTAGGTAGCATGATAATAAGAGGCTGAAAATATAAGGGGTAGCCCAATATTTCTTTTGCCTATCATGTTAATGAAATTATGTTGCACATTTCTTAACCACTAACTTATACACATAAAAGAATTGAATGAGTATAAAAAGGAGAGGGTTCCAAGTATTAACCTGAGGGCATGCATGAATTACATTTATGTTTGATAAAACATTCCTGAGAGAAAACTTAACAGAGTTAGCTAGAATACCATCACTAGGCATGCAAACTGATCTCCTTCTCACATTTCTTCCAGGTCAGCATGGAAACATTCCAGTGTAACATCCTGGGCCCTAACTACCAGTGGGAAGTTTAGTCTGAGAGCTAAGAATAGATTTTTCCAGACTTGATAGTGACATTATTTCCACCTTTTGTTTTTCAGATTTTGACAGTTCTCAGAAGGCATTCATATTGCTGTGGCATCAGTACTTGTACTAGTATCAAGTATCATAATGTCCCTTAGTTGTCCAAGAGACCTGCTATATACTAGACTTTGAGCTAACATGCAGTGATTTCACAGATATTAAATTTTGTGTTTGTGAAGAGTTCATAAAGAAATAAGCAGATGGTGAAACTCAGCAAAATTTTGATATTGTGATAATATTAGGGCCAGGTATATTTGAGCACAAAATTACCATAAAATGATATTTGGAATTCTGGTTATGACTGAATTTCTTAGTTGAATTGGACATTGCAGGCACAGGACTCCTCTACCATGTGTTACATTTGAGTGTGTCAAGTACGCCCCCAGATAACCCTTCCGCTGTCTGCAAGTAACTCATAGTATGAAATTTTGATTTACTAATATTGTCATACTTCTAGAAAGTTGATCCATAAAAATAAAACAACTTGATGTTTCCTGTGATGCTTTAACTAAGCAAGAACATCTAAAATTAGTAAATACATCCATTTTCATGCATTGTGTAAAAGCAACCCTAAATGTGAATATATTTAATTATAGGAAAATCACACAATTGATATATGGATTATGCTCTCAGGTCTACTTGCTATATAAATTGTTTGGAATGCATAATATAATTTTACCATAAAAACAAAAGTAAATATTACTGGATCAGTCCATGAAAGTCTAATTAGCATATAATGTAGCTGATGTATTATGTATTTGTTATGAAAATCATATTACTCACCCCCAAAATTGGAAAGATTAAATACCCAATAATTATTGTAAGTAAAATAAATTTAGCTTTGACTAATTAGTTTATAATGTAATGCAATAGAACCTCTGAGGATTACCATATGAGTGGATCTATCTAAACCTTATGAGTTTTCTGATTCAAAATGGAAGACAATGCAAATGTAAAACTGCACATTACAAAAGTTCTTTGTTATGCCATCTTCAAGAATAATTTTGCAGTAATACTTAATCATGCATTGTACTTTTATAAACATACAAATATTATTAAAGTATATTTCAAAGAAAATATAATGGCACATGTTTAATATTTAAATCTTTTATAGCATAGTGATAAAAAGAATGTTTTATTTTCTGAATTAATCTAATTTTACATGTTTATTTGTGCTTTTCCAAAATTACAGAATTTCTAAATTCTCTGTATTCATGACTTGGCTTTTGTGTTACTTTTGAGAGTGCCAGATGGAAATAAATCAGTATATAATTAGCAAAAAAAAACATATGCTTTCAAGATGTGTATATAAAATAAGCATAGCATTTTTGAACTCTAAGTATAAAAATAGCCAAACATATACAAGTGGGAAACATACAAATTTCCAAATATCAAACTATGGTGGTTGAAGAAAGACATTTTTACATAAAGAAAGAGGTTTGTGTAGAATGCCTTGTTCACATCTTCCTGATGTGGTCTTTTGAATTACTTCCAAATTTATTATATGGTGAATTCTCAATCTAAGACATTTTCTAAAATATGTGCCTTTTACTAGCTCATCGTCTGTTATTAGTACTGTACATATCCATTTTAGATTTGCTTTTATATTCTTTGCTCAAGAATAGAATGGAGGTGGGAGTAATTAAAGAGAAGGCAAAATATTGGCAGGTACTGGAAGGGCATGGAGAATTCTCTAAACAGTATTTGGATTCACTGATAGAAACAAATGAATAATTCAGACTATGCTAAATTACACTGAGATGAACACAATACTATGGCATATTACATATTACACAATACATGGACTGGGCATGAGGTGCACTTTCACTTACATTCTGTGTATCAGATGGGATATAGCTTCAAGACATCTGTACCTATTCAAGAAGACCTAGGGGCAAGAATCTAGTTTTCCTAGACAGATTAAAAAAATATTTAAAAGTAACAAAATAGGCATCTTCAAAGCTGTTAGAATGTTTTACCAGTAGAGGACCCCTATCACTTTTATTTTTGTTTTACTTCTTTTACAGAGGTTAAGTCAGTTATCAAGAGTAAATTCAATGGAGTAGGAAAGAACAGTCTAACACTGTACCCAGAAGCATGGCAGCAAACATTTTTTTGTTGCACATTCTATTAACTACACAGTAGGAAAGAGTGAACAGAAATCTAAATGTGTGAAAGCAGGGACTTTAAAAGCAAAAGGAAACATGAGCATTTAGCCCAGTCTCAGAAAAATAAATATTGATTATGCTTTCTCTCATGAGACAGTGAATGAATTCTGGAGGTTTTAAAGTTGCATGAATAGTGGACCTTGCAACAGTAGTGACTACCTTCTTCATTGTATTTGTGTTGCCATTTCATTCTCCTTTGATTTATCCCATTTCAGCTAAAAGCATTATTATGAATTAATAGAAATGATTAAGCTTTGCTAGCAATGCTATCAGTATCTCTGTAATCATGGATTCAAATCATAATGACACCAAAATAGCATTGGTTTTAAGTGTTTTGTATCTTTAATACTTCAAGCAATCAAAAGGTAGCAAAACAATGTATGTTGCACCTCGGGATAAGGACCTTGAGTGTAAAGGAGTTATTTAGAATAATTTGCCTTAAAAATTCAATTATTACCTATATTGATACAATTTGGTGATGTTTAGCTATCTTTGGAAGTAATTAATCATCCACATTCCAACATATAATAGACTTTTTCTGACTTATGTGAGTCTTATTTTCAACATTAGTTCTTTTCTTTCCATTTTCTTTTTATTTTTGTAATATGGAAAGACATTAGTTTGCTCCACCTGGTTATGGCTAAAACATAAATTTTAACTCTGTTTATGGGCCTCACATCCTGCCAAGAGATTTCACATTGAGCTACAAATGACTATCACCAAATGAGTGCCACTATACCATAATAACATTATTATTATAGAAAGAATTTTTTTAAACAAAAAAAACAAATCAATACCCAGATATGAATGAGCATGAAAAAATATACAGGACATTTTTGTCATGAAAATAAATATTTTCTACAATTGTTGGGTAATACATTATGGATGTTCTTTATTTTTATATTTATTTCATATTTAAGGTTCTTACCAATAAGTATAGTATTCCTTAAGTTTTACTACCTTCTGATTGCTTGAGGTTTCAAAGACACAGATTTTTTTAAACCACTGGCATTCTGGTGTCACTATGATTTGAATCCGTAAATCTGTGAGTACAGATACTGATAACATTACTAAAAAACTGAATTGTGTCTGTTAATTCACAATAATACTGAATACAGGTGAGAAGGGGAAAGAATAGGAAACTGCAATATGCAAATGTAGTATATTTATGTACATAGAGAATTTCAAAATTGACACTGAATGTATGAGGAATTCAGAGAAAATTTTGAAAGAGTTCTGTATTTGCTTTATTGGGAATTTACCTTTTTATTCTTTCTATTACAAGAAAGAGGGGTACTTTTAGGTGTGTTTCCATATTCTTTTAATTTCTCCTTTTAGTTTTTCTTGTTTATTATTTTTTGTTTTGTTTTTACATCCCAACTAAAGTTTCCCTTCCCTGGCCTCCTTTCCTCGTCCCAATTATTTCCCCTACCTCCCTCTATCTACCCCATCCACTTTCCTCCATGGTTTCTCTTCAGATACAGGTGGGCCTCCCATGGATATCAGCCAGCCAAGTTATATAAAGTTACAGTGAGACTAGGGGCCTCATCTTCTATTACATCTTTTTTTTTTATGGTGACATATTAGGAATTGCAGATGTATGCCTAAGAATTTTGATGGTAAACAATTCTAGTCCCTTTTTTGACCTCTTTGTTCTAGCAATTTCAAGATCACATGATACCTTCAAGATTATTTTGACTTTGCTGTGAATATAAGTTTGTTTGGGGGGACTTTTTAGAAGTAGTCCTTGAAAGGCATCTATTAACACATTCTGAATGTATCTTAGAAGTTGTTTTTGCCTTTGTCTTAGTTTTGCACATTGTATTAATTATCGCATGTGTATGATATATATGTGTGAGTGTGGTTGCATACAAGGTATATTATTCATGTGAAGAACAGAGGCCTATCTTCCAAGCCAACTTGCTGGTCCCCATTGTTCTTGTTTTTAACAAGTCTAAAAATAAAATAAAATATCTATTCTATTATTTTAATATTTTATTTGTGAAACTGGATGGGATTAGTAATTTTGAATATTCTAAAATAAGAAGCATGTAAAGTATTACAGTGGCTATCCAGAGGGAATAGCGGACTACTGAGAGTACAGGTAAGGTGAGTGACAGGAAATAGGGACAAGGCAAAGTGGGATAAGAACACAGGCGCTTGTACCAGGTATTCCCGTCAGCTCTTGAATTCTCCCTTCCTCACTGCTTCCTGGTTTCATTTGTACACCTCTCTAACTCTATATCTCCATGCCCCTCCTCATTCTCCCCTTTTCCTGTGTCCTTTCCACCTTGCTCTTTAAAACTTTATTGATTAGCCAAAGCCATCATTTTCTCAATATCTTTTTATAAATGTCTCCTATCTTTTCTATTCAACTTTTTCTCCCTCCAATAGCCCAAGATGTATTTGAAAATAGTAATTGGATATTATCAGCTCTTAATTTTTGTTCTCTCAAGTGTCAGGATTAGTAGAAGTATTTAACAGTGCTGGTTTCAGGGATGAATTACTCTACTCTTGGACTACATATATTCATATAAACTATGTTCTACCAGCCTATAAAGCAGAATTTGAGGGAAAAAATAGAAAAAATCAATAATATGCACTCTTAAACTTTTGACTAAAGCTTTGAACACTGAAGTTCTCCCTTGCAACAGTTTAAAATACACCACAAAACAATGGTAATTTAAGTCTCTACCCTCTGTCTCCTTTCTGAAACTCAAATCATTCTTAAAATATTGATTTGTACACATAAAATGATATAATCAAGCCTTTAACTACTGATAACCACAATAAAAGTCTTACTTAGAGCACTTAAATCTTTTTGACAATTATTAGCATTTGCCTTCTGAGTGCATTTGTGGTAGTCTGGATGAGAAGAAGCCCCACAGACTCATGCATTTGAGTAATTAATTCCTAGTTGGTGTAAAGTTTGGGAACAATTAGGAGGTGTGGACAGGTTGGAGAAGGTAAGTCTCTGGCAGTGGGCTTTGTGATTTGAAAAGATTAGGTGATTCGCAATGCTTGCTCTCTGTCTCATGGTTGTTAATTATAATGTTCAACAGCTCCTGCTATTCCTTTGCAAGGCCATCATGGACTCTAAGAAACTGAAATCATAAGACAAATTAAATGCTTTCTTTTATTAGTTGCCTTTATCATAGTGTATTATCACTGCAATAGAAAAATAACCAAGACATAAATAGGTACAGTATAGGTATAGACAGAAATAGGTAGAGTATAGAATATTGCTGTATCAGGGCTGACCATGTATCTTTTAGAACAAATATAGAAAACTTTGGAACATTTTTTAGAAAAACTGCTGGACAATATGAATAGAGCTTAATGAGTCATCTTTTAGTAGGTGCTTAGAAGTCAATCCACACAGCAAGGTGAGTGATAAAAGCCCAAGCTCAAGACATTTTACAGGAAAATAATATTTGCGAATGAATCAGAAACCATTGTTGTGTTATTATTTTGTCAAAGAATGTAGATATTTTCTGCTCTTTTCCTAAGAATTTACCTGATGCTAAATTGAAAAGTAATGGCTTAAATCTCTTGGTAGAAGAGATGCCAAAGCAGCCTAATGTTGACTCCGTTGCCTTACTTATCGTGAACTCTATCTTTTGTAGGTCTACAATAAAAATGAGAAAGTTGGGCAAAAAGAAATATAAAATATACAGAGAAAAGGAGCACCAGAAAATTTATTGTTGGAGACAATTCTTGCTGTTGAAAGAGATGAGAAGGTTAAAGAGGGAGCCTGACTAGAGATGAAATAATGAGAGAGGTGCCCTCAGGGCAAAACTTCACCCAGGTAAGATGTCAATTTATAGGGAAAAAAAGGCCTAAGGTATGTTTAACTCCTAAAGAGTAACAGCAAATAAAAACTCCTATGAATATAATTCAAGGATGCCAGATTTCATTCCAATTTCATAGTCAGACTTCGCAATGTTATAGTCATTGTGTAACATTGTAAGATCCACCTCTAAGGTTAATGAGACCTACTGAAGCCGGGAATATGGCAAAGGAGTCCCTGTAATGAGGTCTTGAGAAGCCATTGCTTTAGACTGTGAAAGCCTGAATGTCACTGGGAAGCCCAACATACTAGAGGTATCAGAGCTATTGGATTTCTTCCAAAGAGCGAAACACTAAGAGTGGTACCATCCCAAGAGAAAGAAGCATGCTACAGGCAGCAAAGTGTAGGGTCCAAGGAAACATTGAAGGAAGAGCCCAGACTCAAATAGTATGCAAGAAAAAAAAAGAGCATTTAATGTTCAAGCATGCAGGGGTCAATACCTGTACAACATAATGACAACCCTGAGAGGGAGCTGCAGGCTCCAAATTCACAGCTAAGGGTAGTTGCAGCAGCAGTTCCATAATTGGTTAAACTTGGTTAAACACGCAGCAGTTCACTGGTATATTTCTAATTGGCTGAGGTTTAGTCTTATCATTTATGGACACACTTGGACAAACTTTGGCAAGTACGGACATGACGCAGAAGGGGGCTGCTGGATTCATCCTTGAGACATTATGGTGGTGACTTAGATCCTTTGTTTGTTCTTTCCCTTGAACCCTGAAAGTAAGGGTATTGTGGATAAATGGCCATTTTTTGGAAGAATCACTAGCTTTACCCTACTCAGAGAGTAGCAGTTTAAATTCAGTTGTAAAAAGTAGAAGAGTTTACCCCCTTCCAAAGCTAAAAGAGCACACTTATTAAAGCCCTTCTGTATCAGACGTAGACTTACATGATTTCAGGTTTGATTTGTTGGGTTTCAGTCATGCTTTGGTTCAGTATTTCCTCCCTATGTTCTGTCTCTTTCCATGTAGAATGACAGCATATATTCTGACATTGTATGTTGAAAGTATATAATTTGGTTTTTCACTGTACAAGGGTAAACAATTAATAGACCATCCTGTGTCTCAGAAGAGATTTGGACTTTGTAGTTTAAAATGGTGGGTATGCTAAGAAAGATTATGCAGCCTTTAAAGTTAGGTTAAATGAATAATGCTATATGATATGGCTAGGAGACTATGTGAGGTAATGGGGACAGGGAATGTATTGGTTTGAATAAGAATGTCCCAAAATATTTTAAGAATTTGTTTACTGTGGATTGAAATCATAAGGATGTGGAGGTGTGACCTTGCTGGAGGTGTGTCACTGAGAATGGGCTTTGAGATATTTAAAGACTATCATGGTTTCTGCCTCATGGTTGTGGATCAAAATGTGAGCTCTCGAGGTCTTTTTATTTTTTATTTTTCAAACTGCCACCATGGACCTTAACCATCTGTAAAAGTAAGAGTAAGACAAATTAAATGCTTTAAAATATATGTTGCCTTCATCAGGGTATTTATTACTGCAATAGAAAACTATCCCTCTTAGCATCTCATCTAAGCATTTTCACAAATGCCAAAGGCTACTAAATCCAAATATCTTTCAATTCAAAGGAAGTAATTTTCTTAGAAAGTTTTCAGTAAAAAATAATCTTAATGTTCTTATCTGATACGAAGGTATCTAAATTGACAGTAAACAGGTAATGACGGTTTTTTTTCCATTGTACTATGCCAATACGTGATTCAGCCAAGAAATTTAAAATAAGCTCCTGTTTAAGACTACTGCTTAGATCCAAGACCAAAGTTTTATGACTTTTAGGAAATGCATTTATTCTATAAACTTTATATTAAATTGGGAGTCATATTGCAAAAAGTACTTTGGCAACTAGTAAGTACAATGCAAAAGCACTATCCAAACACAATAAATATAAAATAAATTTAAAGGGAAAAGAATGTAACCCTCTTCCCCCACCAAACTCAAGAAGAACTTGACTATACTCTAGGACTTAATGTTCCTACCAGATAACTTAAAAATGTGCTGAATTCAAGGAAAGAATTTATGTATGGCCATCTGAACTTCAAGAAATAATTGCACAGCTATGATTTATCGTCCCTAAAATTGAGTTAATAAAAGGCTGCATTTTTTGGAATGCAAAGAATCCTTTAAAAAATATTAGGCAGGGTACCCTCTTATTTGACAAGAAAGTTGTCTTAACATATAATCTGTCATAAACAAGTCAGCAAAATACATGGCTGATACTCACATATGTAAAAACATTGCTTCTTGGAGGCTAAAAAGATAAGCCAGATTCTATCATTTATGGGATATTGAAAGAATTAATGGATTCCTAGGGGGAAACAAACCTTTTAAGAGTTCCAGAAACAGGAGAAGACAATTCGGGAGCTGTGAAAGCAAGGATTTCTATTTATGGAGATACTTGCCTGATCCTTCTCCCAAGCATAGATTTCAGAAACAGAAATTATGTCCTTGGTTGGTAAAGGAATATCATTTAGGTTTTAGATTAGCTGCTGCTCTACAATCTATTTTGATTGGTTTGTGTTAAATGACATGGTTGTGAAATGAAATACAAATTAGACTTAACTGGAGTAGATTGCATTAAAAATGTACTTGGCTGCACAGGGAAGTTCAACCAAAGTTCAGTGAGTTCAAGCTGGTGTGATGCGAAGGGCTGGGCACAGTATCATGTCTGCTGCTCTGTCTGGGTGGGACTTCGCTGAGACACATCTTCTGGCTCCCAAATAAAGGGGATGTAATTTGAACATATACAAACACAGGATTTCAAAAAGTGACTGACATCCTGCCGGATGCAGTTAATTGGAGCCACCTGAAGATTGCTGGAGCACTGCTCCTTGACCTGCAAGGAGATGTTGCTTCACACTTAATGCAGGCTCACCATTTTCCAAACTCTGTACTTACATGCATAGTAACTACGTATTGTAAATTCACCACTCATATTCTTTTGAATAAAAAGAGAAAATTTAAGCACTTTAAAATAGATACATATTTTTCAGGAAGGTATGCTTCCCTCACAATTAACATAATTTGAAAAGGACTTTAAAATCTTTTCATGTAAGCTACTAGGAAAACTGTTTAGTTGTTTAGATTCAAAACATGTAAATTTGAAACACTTGCCCTTTTCTTTTCAGCTTTTTTTGTTATCACTGAAATTTGAACATACCAATTTTTTTCTGATACATATCACAGTTCTAAAACTATTTGGAATGAAAAACATGATTAGTACATATACCAGAAATTGTTTAGATACTTTACATTTTTTGCATTTTATAACATTTATAACTGGTGTTAAGAATGAACACTGTAATTACCTTCATTCTCATCTCATAGATGTGAAAGCTGACTACAAAGAGGTTTAGAAATTTTCCATTGAATTCAGATCCATATTAACAAAATTAGGATTTAAACATGTATAGTTTAAAAACACATACTGCATAGATGATACGTTAACACACTATTAATTATCTGGCCATTTTGTGCTTATTTTTTTTAAAAAGGAAGAATTGCAAAAGATTTATAGTAATAATGTTTGAAGAATCAAGACTAAGAAAATACAATAAACATTTTAAGCAATCATATCAATTAAAATTAATGAAAAGTTCAGGCTTTCACTTAAGAATCATAGAAATAATTAACAATTAACTGATGATTTACAAAAGAATTCATTAGAAATCATTGTCTATTACTATAGACATATGCTATTTTAATTATTCATTTTTTTCCGATATTCATATTTAAGCATGTTTTAGAAATCACTACTGGGCTTTGAAACAGTTCACCACAGAGCTGTATCTCCAGTGGATCATTTGGACGAAATCATCAAAGATATATCAGGAGGCTGTTAGATTAGGAAAGAATAATTAATCTCCTGTAACCATATTTGGCTATGTTTAATAACAATTTCCAATTATGACATTTAATCACTGACTTGGTTCTTCTATGTTAGTTTTATTTATCTTACTCTGTTTATATAGTTTTATAATTACATGCATTTGATGCTATCATGGCTTTGCCTGTGAATTATTTCCTATAAATATAAATTTTTGTATGCTTTTGTTTGTTCCAATGTGAATTCTATATATACAGGACTTTTTAAATTATACAGCAAAACATTGTATCTTCTTATTCTTTTTAAATGAAATATAATTAAGAGGGAAAATATGACAAACAGAGCTTTTCCCTCATACTTTAAAGTAATGCATGCCTATTTTTGTTTTAAAATATGAGAAATTTGAGAGGTTACTTTGGATGGGTATTTTATGAAAAAGCGTTACTGCTTAAAATGCATTGGACTTCAGCTGCTCTGGTTCTTGCTTAGAAGCTAATGGGTAAAACAGCTACCTCATCTATCCAAAGTGTCTTGTCCTCTACTTATTATCTTAAGGTACACATCTTATCTTTCTTCATTACATCATCATATGTGAAATCAAAGTTCCATGCATATTGGTGTTCAACCCCACTATATGTTAGAAAACTTGGAGAACAAAATTTTCTATTTTATTTCACTTTACACACTATATTAATTATTTACTTATTTATATATGTATTATTACAGACTGTTAGCCAGGGTAACAAGATGTACTTATAATAAATTTCATTCATGCATGTAGTATGTTATACTTTTTCATACACAGAATGAAAATATCTTATTGACTTTTATGTTATAAGCCACAAGCAAAATTATATAGTTATATGTTAATTATAAACAGATTTATTCTTCACTGTGTTTGTTTTCTTTCTTAGCCTATAGAAACATAATCATTTCAAAATTTAAATAAAACATTTGTTTATGAAACTCTGTGCTTACTTTGGAACAACTAGTTATAAACCTGTTTGGGGGTCTGAATGAGAATAATATTCTTTTAGGTTAAAATTCAAGCATTTCCTCTCAAAGTGCCTCATGCTTGATTTGATATGCTTGAATTAAACATACCCAATCTATTTGAATCGCTTCCTATTTAAGGAGAGGCATACCAGTTAACTTCCTCTCTCTGTGGCTTTCCAAACATGAATTAAAATGTGTAAAATGATTTGAGACTCATGGTGAAAGGATGCTTTAGAGTGCTAATCCCCCACAAATTCTTCCTCAGGATCCTGCTTAAATAAGCAGGAAACTTCTTGAATTGAACAAGCATTGTGGGTGGTCAAGCTATGGCTAACAGGAAGCGAGAGAGATTTCAATTAAAGATGTGAGTTTTCTCACATAAATACTGTTATTTGTCAGTGTGTGTACATGTGTGTGAGTTTAGACCTCCTGGATGGAGCAGGCAAGTCAAAAGAGAAGGAAAATAAAATGCCTACATTATGGAAAAGAAATTTAGGGATAACTTAGATATTTTGGAGAAAGTATATTTTAGCTCATTTATATATTGGTAGTTTAAAATGATATAGAATTTTGCTATAATCAGAATTTTTGATGCATTGATAAATTCAAGATCTACACCATATTTTTGTCTAAGATAAAAGAGTGGAGATTTTCTCTCTTGAATATTATAGTGGAAATCTTATATATCTTATGAACAGTAAGTTTAAACAGATTTGCTTAAAAGAGCTGAATGATAAATACTCTTCTAATTCTGCCTTATGGAAAATAATTTACTAATTTTTTCCTAGGTTTCTTTATTATTAATTAACAATTGTATCACAATATTTCTAGGTTAGAGATGTTGAGGTATTAGAGTAGTTCTGAAGTTTGCTAAAATTTGCACATAGTAAGACTCGATTTTCTTTTATGGAAAAGTTCTTGAATTGAGTTTCAAGAAAGTCACTCAGGAATGCTTTTGAGCCTGTTTTTAAAGAAAGGACACTTCCAGAAGAAGGCAGCTCCTGGGGTAAGTGACTTTTTATTATCATAGTCTCAGAACCCTCTATAGAACACAGCCCCCAACCCAAAGAAATATGGGACCTGTGAAGAGACAAGATGACCTTTATGATTGCTCAGGACAAACTCAAAACTACCTGTCCTCACCATCCAATCAATGCCTAGCTTCTCCCCCATCCTCGTGACTCCCTGCCCCTAATCCATTTCAACCAGTAGTGGAGGTATTTCTAAACCTCCAATTCCTGGTATTCTTGCTGGATAACAACACAAGAAAGTATTTCTTTAAAATAACTACAAAACGATACCATATACTAGCTTTACTACATATCACAAAATGAATTCTTCCTCAGTTTCAGTTTTTATTATGAATTTTTAAAACCATCAATCATACAAAAATATTTTCTGTGAGAATTGTGACTTAATAAAAAGAACACAGAATTTCTTCAGTTTCTAGACATTATTCATTTAAACTTTTTCACACAGGTATTGCTGTGTGACAAGGATCAGGCATCCCAACCATGGCTGCAAAACCAGTGTGAAGGGTCAGAGACAGTATCACTAGGGCTTACTGGCTGCCTGCCTATATCCATATTCAATGAAATTATCTGTCTTAAGGAAATAAGGTGGAGAGAAATAAAAAAGGACAGCTGATGCTTTCTTTCAAATTCCTCACATACACACACAAAGCATGCACATGGAGCACACAAATGTACATGTAGCATACACACACACACTAATTCACACACAAGTGCAAACAAAATAATTGAATAAAGATTAAAATAAGCATTTCCATGTCAAATTTAAAGCTATGATAAACATGAGTTTTCAAGTACTCTAGTTTTAAAGCAAATGCGAACTGTGGTTATTCAGTGAAGCAAGGTGTTAGATGGTGGGAGCACTTAGGAGACACAGGGGAGATCTTATGTATGCAGAGATGGGTGACTATGAGGCTGGATTAAGCACTTCATTTACGTAAGGGGATTTGTTTCTTTAAAGTGGTTTGTGATTCAGTGCCCTGGTGTCTTCAAAAAAGCCTTGTAGAACAACTGGAATTAAGCACTTAATCCTTCAACTTGTCAGTGCCAAGGAAAAGGAAAATGGATTAGCAGGGAAAGATGCTGGGAGGTTCTGTTGACTTACACTTGTCTTCTAGAGCACACCTCATTCTTTGTGCTTTGCTCTATTTTTCAGCATTCCTCATGAATAATGAAGTTGGTCTCTGCTGCTGCTTTAAGGGCCCAACTTATACACCCATTCAACATGTCAGAGAATTGCCTGGTCCAAGAGATGCATCCCCACTGCTGTAATTAATGAATACCTTGCTCAACCAAGACCCCTGAAGGAAATCTATTGATATATGATAGTACGGTGTCAATGTCTTTATTTCTGGGCTGTCATTGCTCTTAAAATGTGCTTAGCATATTATCTAATTTTTCTGCTCCTTGAAAGAAATTTATTGTTGGAGATACATCCCAATACGTTATACATATTAGACAATAGCTTTATTCCTGTACTATTCCACCCCTTCCCTTGCTAAATTCATCTACGTTTTACAGTATTTCGAAAGGAATTGGTGCAGAGGCATGAATGCAGATAAAGAAAAATTAATATGTATGCATGTATAAAGAGACACATTACCATGATAACTAGAGAAAAAGTATAGCAATCCTAATCACATAAGCACAATGTCTTAGTGGCTTTTACCTATTACCGAAATATAAACTCTCTGATAGAAGCAACTTGAGAGGAAATTTGTTTATTCTGCCTTTCAGATCAATAGTACGGGCCATCATGTTGTATATAGAGAATTTTCTCCATCCTGTCTGTCCCACTGGACCAGTTTTCTCCACTCACAGGGTCCCAAATGCTTATGAAATAACCACTCTGAAGCTTAATATCAGTTACAATTATTTGGCCAATGGCTTAGGCTTCTTACTGGTAGCTCTCTCTTATTAATTACCCCATTTCTATTAATCTGTGTATCACCATGTGGTTGTGGTTTACCAGTGATGCCCTGGCATCTTGCTACCCCAATAGCTACATGGCATCTCCCTCCCCGACTCTGCCTTCTCTCTCTCTCTCTATCTTTGTTTTGATTTCCCACCTAGGTATTTTCTGCCATTGACTGAAACAGCTTTATTCACTGGTCAGTAAGAGAAACACATAGTCACAACATACAGAAAAACGTCCCACACCAATCATGGTAATGTAATCAAGGCAGTAGGAGCTCAAAGCGATTGGTCACATTCACCATTAAGAAGCAAACAGGGATGAATGCAGGGTCTGCTCACTTCATTGTCTTCATCTATTTTATTCAGGGCTCTATCCAGAGAATGCTGCTACCCACAGTGAGTAACATAGAGCATTCCCCCAAAGGCCTACATAGGGACAAGTTGTTCAAGTGAATTTGTATTCTGGCAAGACTGTGATTAACATCAGCAATCACCAACACTAGCCTTGGGTTTTGGTGCTGGTGTTGCACCTTGACAGGGTTTTCTATCAAGAAAAGTTAACATGTGTATGCTTCATATGCATCCAGGGAAGATGTCTAGTATTGGGTTTCTTAAATCAGAGTTTATGAATTTCAAAAAGCAAGAAAGTTATATCACTAGCAGTTAAGATCTCCACCTTCCCTACACCCCTCCGCTGGGTGGTATTTTACATTTTACCAGGTGCCCATGCATTCTTTATTTTATGTATAGCAACAGAATTGGCATACTAAAAAGATGTTAATTTAAGGCTTTGGATATAGGATTGAAGAGATGAAAAAAAAGGAATTTTTTTCTAACTTTTATTGGGCCTTCCTGATATATGTCTGTTAGATATGCTAAATCAGTAGAGGTAGAATAATCAGATGAAATATTTTAATTTCAAGGAAAGAGCTACCCAACACTTACATAGGCAGATAATCAGAAAACTATGTTAAATACTAAGTGAACTATATTTCAGGAAACTTGAAAGCAAATTCTGGGGACAAAAGTCTTAGCTAGTTTTTCTCAAACACAAAAAAAATTGACACTTAATTCTGGGTATATTTCCTTAAAAATAAATAAACTAAAATCGACTTCTATAATATAGCTTTAAAAAAATGAATTATATTGCTTAAAGTCTTTCAGGATCACATTCTCTTTTGACCCTGGGAAATAACTCTTAAAGATTAATGTTATTTATAAAATGCAACTACTTTGTATCAAAATTTAATGGAATCCAAGTCTTCCGAATCCTAATCCAAGACTCTTCATCATTTTTCTTCCCAGCAGATGAAAGGAATTTAGAAACCTTGCCAAACATCAAAGTAAATTTAAAAAGGAATTTATAGGTTTTGGGTAAAGCAAGTATAAAGATCTGCTACTTATAATGTTAATTGAGGAAACATGGCTACAGATATGTGCACAAGAGGTTTTAAATCAAAACATAGCAAGTACAGGTTAAAGCAAGCATACTGTTGGTGGAAGGAACGGACATTTGATAACGGGAAACCGTAAGCTGTAGTCCATGGAATCTTGAGATAATTGACAGCGTGTCCAACCGTGAGAGCAATGACATATGTCAAATGTCACTTAACAGACTTTAAACCTATGCTTAATAGCAAATTCATAACCTAGACTTCTGTCTTTGATTCCTTAAGACCATGTAGAGGAGTGGACTTTATAACACATATTAAGATTCATGATTTACAACACACACAAGGTTGGTATTACTCAAGTCTCAGAGAAGTGGACAAGGAAAATTTCAGATCTGTGAGCAAGAGAACAAAACTGCACATAAGGAAAGGTCAAAGGAGATAAAGTAGGAAGGACATGGAAAAGACCCTGCCCTGAAATCCATTCTTACTTCATTTCATAAGTTATTATAAGCGTGCTTCTTATTCGGCTTTCTCTTTTTCTGTCTTCTTGTGGTTCATGCAGTTTTTCATATAACATAACGAGGACTTTTTTTCACTGTAACATTATGAATTTAGATCAGCAAGAGGTGGGGGTCGTCTTCCTTAGCCAGTAGCTGCTGGGATCAATATATGAGCTATTGGAATTTTGGTGGGATCCTAGTCAGTTTTCGATTGCAAGTATATGGCTCATTGAGTGGTAGCATCTGGTGAGGAGAACGTGTGCCTTTGTGCCAGAGAGACCTGAGTTTGAATCTTTCTGCATTGCACGTTGAGCAAGGAAATCTGGAAATGAAAGTTGAGAATCTTCCTTCATCTTGATAACACCCTCTCATTCTATCTTTGGGGGGGTCAAATTTACTATTCAGATGGAAATATCTTACTTTTCATCATCATCATCATAATCATCATCATGATCATCAGTACAGACTTTATTAGCAGCAGCAGCAGCAGCATCACCATCATCACAGTAACTGATTTTGGAAGACTTCCTGGTTTTTTAGAAACAAGGTTATCTTGTGGTACTGGAACTTTTTTTTTCTTGAGAAATTTTTCTGATATGCTTCATGTGTTTTGTTGCTTTTGTTTGTTTTTGTTTTTTTTTCTCAGAAAATCTTCTACAATTATTTATTTTGAATCCTGGTGCGTGTTTTTTTGTGATATAAGGAAAAGAAGTGGAGAAGCGAGAAGATAGGAAAATACTTGAATAAAAGTAAACGTGCAAAGAAGCTTATTAGATAACAAATGTCTTTGAACTTGTGTGTTTACCTCTTTCAGGGTATCTCTTTGCTTCTCTCAAGTAAAGTCTACAGGCTAGGAGGTTTAAGCCTGCCAGTTTCAATCATGGCCAACATCTGACTACATCTTCAGATAGAATAGGGGAGGCAGGGGTGAATTCAGCATGTAAGCAAATTGAATATGTTTTGGAATGGCTCCTCTGGGAGACTGTATAGCAAGTCAAGCATGAGTAAACAAAAGGATTACAGAGATGTGCTGAGTGAGAAAAGAAGGCATCTCAGCAAATCTACTTAGCCAGTTAACAGGAGTTTTCTTTAACACTCCTCAGCAACTCCCAGACAGAAGTGAAGAACAAAGTGCTCAGGTTTAAAAGAGAAGCTCAGCAGGTGAAGACTTGGGAGAGCTGTGAGGACGGTTCATCTTATATGGCGCCCTGTGGGCCCCGTGGAAGTAGACTTTCGCTCTTCTCTCATGCTTATGGTATCAGATGACAGCAGAGTGTGGGGAATGTGCCCTGTGTAATCTTATAGCTCTGGTGATAGATGAAGGGACACTATTCTCTACCCTCTTCTCTGTGGAAACTAGATGGTGCCTGCTGATGTGGGGGATGTTCACATGCTTCCATTGGGTGTCCTGATGTTTTCTGTCACACAAATGTAATTAATCACATCACTTGCCTATTTCTCATGTCCTTTAGAGTTTATTTATCTTTTCCTGCCAGGTTTTCCTATGCCATCCTTTGCTTACATCACAAGCCTCTGTGATGATAAGTATGCATCATATTATTGGCCCAATCAATCATTACATAGTTTATGAAATATATAACATATAGGGACCTCAACTTTACTACTGAAGTTCCCACTTGGTAGTAATTTCCTATCTCCCTGTACAAGTCTCATACTAAAAATGACTAAAGTTAAACTTTAAATTGTTTCTTTCCTCACTGATTGTATTTTATTTCTTTTTTTATTTTTTTCCACTGATTTTATTTTATTTTCTTTTTCCTTCCTTCCTTCTTTTATTCCCTCTCTCCCTCCCTCCCTCCTTCCTTCCTTTCTCTCTTTCTTTTTTTTCTTGCTCCTTTCTTAATTTTCTGTTCCTTCCTTCATGTCCCAATGTAAATTAACCCTTGTTCCTTCCAGGAATTAAGAACCAAAATTTTAAGAGAGAAAAAGTTTAAGTTGGATTACTCTGTATTCGATGATCCTGTCCTTTGGCTGGTGACCTCCTCACAGATTAAAGGTTCTAAACCTCAGACTGATAACTGCTATATCTTTCCATCTGCTTCACTTCTTCCAAATTTTTTGATTTCTTTGTCGTCTTTTAAACTTGAAGAATGTAAGAGACTATCTCCTCAAATGCCAGTCCCCTAAGGCAGAGTGCATTGTACATTTTCTGAGAGAACAACCCTTGTCTTCACAAGGTTATTAAAAGTGAAGGGCATGAAGCATATATTCTTTATTTTTCTGAATAATGTCAAACTTCTGAGCCCATTACCTTGTTACTATTAAACTCTATTTCAAATAGACTATAAGCTATCTTCTCTTAGCAATTAATTGCTAAACTGTTACAATTAGTATCTGTCAAAGTATGGTGATAGTTTATATAAAATACCTTATTATTTGAAGATGGCTCTATATAGGAGGTATCTACTAAGTAACATGTGTCACTTTGTCAAAAAACAAATATGAGTAATTAACAACAGACTCAAAGCATTAAACACAATAGATGAGAAGATTTTAGTTAGCAAGCATCTTATCTTTTCATCAGCATAGATGCTCTTATTTCTGAACTAGTACCCCTGATATTTCACAATAATTTGTTTCATAAAGTAATGTGTTTTTGTTGGTGCTGGTGGTAGAGGTGGTGATGGCGGTGAGTTTTTTGTTTGTTTGGCTGTTTCTTGCTTGTTTGTTTCTTGCTTTGTATTTGTTGTTATTATTGCTTTTTGAGATCTCAGGATTGTGGAAATATTGACAGCTAACAGGTACACTAACTCTTCATTTTTCTCTTAAGTCTTTCTTGTCGTAGAACAAACTGCAAAGCACTGATGATCTCATGTGTTCTATTTTCATAGCTTGGTTAAGTGTCTTTGTTTTTCATTTGTTACCATGATGAGTCCCCAGTGCTCTGTCAAATATAAAAGTAGCTTTGGCATTGTTTCTAAGAAAATCAGATGGCTAATATAGGTAATTAATCCACTGTGGCTGCAGAATAGCCTTAATATGTGGTTACTTCAAATAAAATTATGATGTGAAGCTGGTTTCTGTAAATTAAATATATAAAAATGAAAGGATAATTTCTGTTATTTCAAATGTGCATTCATAGTCTCGTCAGAGAATGTGAGAGAAAGGACACAAAGTAAATTAACTGAGTAAATGTAACTTCAACTACACAATCTCCATGATAGATCTGATGGTGGATGTTGAGGAGCCACATGAGCAAACAATTGCTCTAAAGAAGTATGGTTTGTGGAAACTTAACCATCTATACACTTTCAGCTTCACGCAGTGAATTTCTACCACATACAGTCATATGTTCCTGTGTATACATTCGTAGCAAACAAATTTCAGGAAATAATAGAGATTAACTGAAGAAGGAAGCACTTGCGAATGAAAATTATGGGGCATTGAAGCAATTTACGTAGATAATTCACAAACAGAAATTGGTCTACACTAAAAAATGCAGCAGTTTGTGAAGTACCTGGAGGAATAGAGCTGGTGTATGCTTATTTTATGGAAAGCCTTGGTAGGAAAATGAATTGTAAAAGTAGAAAGAAAATAAAGACATATGAAATAATGTTAAATGGAAGATAAGACTAAAGTTGCACAGCACTAAACAAAACATAATTGTCTTACAGAATTGTGTCTCTCCCTCTAATGCTCCCTATCTACCATTTTCACTTTGTTTTCTGTAAAATGGTTGAAAACATTTCAAATGCAGATCATCAGAATTAGAATTAAAACCATTGTCACATACCTTTTAAAAATTCCATTTGCTATAGAAAAGAGAGAATAAATATTTAAGGAGAGATATCAAGGAGAAGCCCTGAATTTATGCATCAGTTACTATTCTAAACTGAATGAGACTCATTAGAGATAATGCAGAAACAGGATTTATTACAGAGGACAATTACACAGAGAGGATTTGGTAGAGTCATTTGCAAAAGAGTGTTTTCATTGTCTCTTGTTGGACTTATTATTCCTTTGTTAGATCAGCATTAAAGATGGGGATTTGGAAATTGGTGAGAACGAACATAATTCCACAATTAAACCCATTACCTGGCAGGCTGAAAGAGAATGCAATAGTTAAGGGCATTCACTCACTGCTCACTGCTCTTGCATAGTACCTGAGTTCTATTCCAAACACCCACATGGCAGCTCATGAGTATTATAACGACTGTTCCAAAGGTTCTGATTTCTTTTTTTCCTGGCTTCTGTGGGCTGAATACACAACACAAATGGTGCATTAGCATACATGCAGAACAATACTCATATGCATAAAATAAAGTAGACAAATCTTACAAAAGCAACACAACAAACAAAACTGGTATCTGAAAGAATAAAATGTGGCCCATGCTCCTCTCAGTGCCTATGAACTTGATGCTGTGAGTACAAAAGGAAAAGACAGCACTGCTCTGTCTACTGGTAGCACAAGATTCGGCTAGTTTTCCTACCCTTAGCAACGGAGTGAGAAGAAGAAATTTAAAGAAACTCATCATTTTTCAGAGTCTCAGTCAAAGAAAGATAATCCAACATCAACTTAAATGTAGAGAAACTCACGTCAATTACACTAACATCAGAAAAAAGATAAAGCTATCTACTCTCTCCGTATCTAATTAATATAGTACTTGAAGTGCTAGCTCAAAGAATAAGAAAATGGAAGGAGATCAAGGGGTGAGAATTAGAAGTGAAAAAGTCAAATTATCTTTATTGCAGATGATATAATAATACACGTTAGTGACCCTAAAACTTCTACCAGGAAACTTCTACCGCTAAAAACATTTACAACAAAGTAGCTGGATACAAAATATGCCCCCCACCACACGCACAAAACAATAATAACAACAAAAGCAGTAGTCTTTCTATATACAAATGACACATGGTCTGAAAAAGAAGTCAGGGAAACAACTTTCATAGTAGCCTCAAATAATATAAAATACCATTGGGTAGCTCTAACCAAGCAAGTGAAAGACTTACATGATAAGAATTTTGAGACACTAAAGAAAGAAACTGAAGATGATATCTCATTAAGGGAAGATCTCTCATGCTCAGAATCTGTAGGACTAACAAAGTAAAAGTGAGTAGTATCCTTCCAAAAATATTCTACAAATTCATTACAATCCCCATCAAAATTTCAACACAATTTTCACATATCAAAAAGGATAATTTTCAGCTGCATACAGAAATACTCAAGATAGCTAAAATAATTCTGAATAATAAAGTAACTGCTGGAGATTTTACCATCCCTGATTTCAAATTGTGCTAAGCTATTGTAATAAAATTAATCTGGTATTGGGACACACACACACACATGCACACACACACACACATACACACACAAAAACAAACAAGCACACAAACAAAAAAGAGACATATTGAACAATGCAATCACACCTTGGATGCCTAGTGATTTTTATATAAATACAGCAGAAATACACATTGGATAAAAAGACAATATCATTAACACATGGTGTTTGTCAAATTCTATGACTGCATATATAAGAATCCGAATAAATTTATTCTTACCATTCTGTAGAAAATTCAGCTCCAAATGGATCAAAGTAAAACCAGACACACTGAAGCTGACAGAAGAGAAAGTATGAACTAACCTTGAACTCATTGGCACATGAGAGTTTCTGAACCGAACACCAGGACTATGTGGGACTACTGTAAAACTTCTGAACAGCAAACGACACTGTCATACAAAGCAGCAGAGTAAAGCATGGGATAATATTTTTACCCACTACACATCTGATAGAGTGCTACTATCCAAAATATAAAGAACTATATGAAATAAAATAAATAAAACAATCAATTGAACATGGGGTACAGATCTAAAGAGAGGAAATGTAAAAGACTGAGAAACTTGGAAAGAAATGTTTAATATCCTTAGTCCATAGGAAATGCAAATCAAAACTACTTTGAAATTACATTCTCCACCCCTCAGAATGGACAAGATTGATTATAGCTCATGCTGGCAGGATGTGGTGTAAGCGGGGTGCTTACTCATCATTAGTGGGAGTGAGTAACTTTAACACAGAAAGGCAAATATTGTATGTATTTGCCAATATGAAGGCTACAATCCATAGTAGTGAGATTAGGTATAGAATAAGCAACTAGAGGGGAACAAATAGATGTCCCTAGGAACAAGATATAGAATAAATAATTAAGGACCAATTGAAAGATAGTATGATGCAACAGAAGCTTCTTAAAATATATACATATAGGAAGGCAATCTAAACAAAACTGCAAAATGACTTAGGAGACAGAGACCCACCTGGATGTCCCTTGTGATCCAATGAAACTTGCAATATCTAGTTCTGTTGTTGGTCAGTGAGGTCCCTTAGTAACCCTCTTACATTCCAGGATAGTCCCAAGATTGTAGGTTGCTCTCTATTAACTAGCAGCAAGGCTTCATTGCTGAAGACAACACCAACACAACACACTGAAAAGTGGAGCTGGTACCTAGCTGGATCTTTTGCTTTAATTTTACTGTTCTCGATTCAAGAAATTACTCTGCAAACTCCCAAAAGGAAAAGATAAACACCAACCCAGCTACTAACCTGGATCTATAAGGATCCGCTGTCTTCAAGATATACTACTCAATGGTGGCATATTTGTGAAAGCAAGAAGCCAATTTCTGATTTGACTTAAGGCACACTACACAGGATGGAACTCATACCAGGTACTGCTTGTGTGACCAAGGACCTAAGACTAGCTAGACCAGAGACCTAGGATAAAATCAAATACTACTCTTCTACTAAAGGCACATAGCAATAAAATAACATTCTGCTATATACATAGTTGAGTCCTTGTTCAGCCCTCATTAGAGATGCTTTCTCTTGCTTGCAACAGATGGGAAAAAATACAAAGATCCACAGTAAGGCAATAGCAGAAGATACATCTTTGAATTCTCAGTCATAAAAGTGAATGTTTCCAACAAACCCCTACCTTGACAACTCAGAAAAACCTTGAAAGAGGAGACAGAAAGAGTCAGAGAGGATGGAGGACACCAAGGAAATAAGAGCCTCTATATCAATACAAACTGGACTCCTAGCAAGTCTTCAAACTAGGAACAATTGTTCTCACTTGTAATCTTGGCAGTTGTGACAGGAGTAAGATGTAGTGTTGCATGTTTTTCTTCCACAAAAAATAGTTAAGGACCATTAAAAATAGTAATATTCTACCTCAAAAAGTGTTGGTACTTTAAGTCACTTATTTCATTTGGGAGAAAATAGCCAAAATGCTAATAAAACAAGAAAACACCCTTTAATATCACAATATCTAGGCATGCACTTTTGAAAATAGCTAGAGAAAATATGCAATAAAAGTCTCTTGACTCAGAGATATGATATTCCCTTTTGGTTAATTGTATATAGGTATGAAATATTACATAAACTTTGAAAGGGAAGTCTAAATTTTCTGTTTTAATCTATCTTAACATGTGTAATGTTTAGTATTAACTGAGTTTAGTTTCTCCTAGGAGATTGGTGAAAAATATGTCTTAGAGTATCATTTTGAAGGGCTAGCCTTAAGTAATAAACCCATAGGGAAAGAGTCACTCTAAATGTGGGTTGAACCATTTCATCACTGACTGGAAAAAACTAAAAGACCAAAAGGAGAGAAAATCAACTTAAGAGTTTTTCTGTACCATCCCTATAGTGATATATATGTATATTATAGTGCCTGTAGATCAGAGGGCAAAGCTGCTATACTAGTCAGCCACAGAAACCAGGGAGTGGTGGCACACACCTTTAATCCCAGGACAAGGGAGACAGAGGCGGACGGATCACTGTGAGTTAAAAGCTACCCCGGGATACACAAGATTGAATCTGTCTAAAAGAAAAACAGCTCACAAAAGGTGATCCCAACATTTGGGATCACTTGTCTTTAGTCCAACACTAGAGAGTTGGAAATAGGAGCAATATGGCTGGGTGGAGAGATGAATATAAAGGGGAGGAAACTGGAACGCAGTGCGATGTGGATCCTGATGATTCATGGAGACAGTATCTCATCTCTTTGGTCTGAAGATTTGGTAGAGGCAAAAGATCTCTCTAGTGGTTAGCTGTTTTGCTCTTCTGATCGTTAGGCTGAACCCCAATATCTGTCTATGGGTTTTTTTTAATTAATCCTGCTACACACCCCGCATCTTGGATATCCATGGGCTGAACTATTCTTCATCACAATGCCCTCTCCACTCTCTGAGACTGGTATCTCTGATATCTTGACTCAAAACAAATATTTATCCAGGAATTTGTTTATTTTATAGATACTTTAAGATAACCAGCATCATCCAAGGCAATTACTCTTATAGCCAAACTTAGATCATGTGTGCGTGTGTGTGTCTGTGCGCGTGTGTGTGCTTTATATGCACATTTAGTGATGGTACCTTTAAAATTGTCTCTCAAACTATTCACAGAGCATGTTATGATTATGTGTAGAAACCTACAATTTGTTTTCAAACATTGGCAAGATCTTAATTATAACAGTGCTACTGGGCAACATAAACTTCCTTCAAATACATTTATGCCGAAGACAAGATAACTGCAAGGTATCAGTTTGTTAAATAAAGACAGGTGTTGCCAAGTCCCCTCTGGTGTGCCATCTACTGAAGAAATGTTGTTTTGAAGCAGCCAAGATGAAAAAAGGAAGTAGATTTGTCAGGTCAATTGAAGACTGGCTGAATGTTGTAATAAAGCAAAGTTGTCTTTTCACAGCTGAATGCAAACAACATTACAGTGGGTCCCTACAAGGATCTGAGCACGTTAATTTTTTCCCTTTGGTTAATAAAGGAGCAATCAGAATAACAAGACCGATTTCAAGATGTGCACATGCTCACATGGGCACGCATAAATTTGCATTCTTAACAGAAGGTTTTATGTGCACGCCAATAAGTTTAAAGTCCACTGGGTCCTGTAGTTTGAAAGCACAACAAACCTAGGAAAGGCTTTCATTTTTCCATTTGTAAAATGCATCTTGAAATATCTATGAGAAGGCATTGCTTCCACACAGAATATATCCAAATTTCAAAACTTTTTTCAGAGGTGAGGAGATTAGCTGAGTCCGTAAATATAAATTCCATGAAAAGAAGACACATTGAGAACACATGGGTGTGGTGCTGACGCTCATGAGCCCAGTGATGAAGAGGTGGGGATGGGCAGATTTCTGAGGGCTTGCTGGCCAGCCAATTTTGCTTCAATGGTAAATTCCAGGTCTTGAAGAAGCCTAGTCTCAAAGAAAGGTAGAAAATGTCCTATGTCCTCCACATGTGTGAACACCCAGGCGTTTCCATTCTTACATACACATGCACACAATCTCAGACACATGGACACACATATAGACATATATGTACATACTCATGCATGTAAACACATAAAATGCAATGTCAAATATAAGTTCTAAATTCACCAACACTTTGATCATATTTCTGTCTTGATATAATCACTTAACAGTGGGGGGAAAAAAGTAACATTGAGAAGGATACAGGATTTTTACCAAGATAATGTTGCTACTGACCTCATCATTCCTTAAAGAATGAGTAGTGGTACCCACCCACTCCACTCCACCCCCTAAAAAAAGAAAGCTAAGTGCTAATTGATTGTACAGAATAAATTTTTTCCTTTGAATTCCTTTTAGAAAGATTTTCTTGAACCAAATTCTAAATCATCTGAATTGAAAATATCCTATGCCTGATGCTCAGTTTCAGCAACTAGCTTGACTCCTTTTACAGCAGGTACATGCATTGCTCCCTGGGAAACAGGTGGAATGCTGGCATTTTTTTTGTATTCCTTCAACACACATATTTCTCTCTGGGCATCCAAATTTACAGAACTTGAGCCTTGGTGTGAGGTCCTGTTAAACAAATTTTGTCTGTGTGAGGAATCACAACATGCTTTTGGAAAAAGAAAGACCTTCTGTTTTTCGTTTTTGTAAACTTTCTGTTTGTTTGTTTGTTTACTTTTTGAGACTGAGCAAAGTTGTACTGCAGGGCATGTACTGACTCCAAGTTACCCTTCTTCCTCAACCTCCCAAATGTGAGAATTGTAATGATTACCGTAGAGAGCCATCCATCTAACATCTATTCAAGAAAAAGACTGAACACTTTTTTCTTCATCCAGTTTGAGATGGTAGGAGGTAAGGTGTCTTCGAGATAGAACATAATATTGGAGCATATATATTTAGTATCAATAGGCTTTTTAGAAGTCAAATTCAAAAGCTCATTTCTTATATTCAGCAGCTAATTATAGTTAACTTTCATCTCAAATTAATAAAACACGGGGAATATTCAAAATAAATTCAATCTGGAACACATTCTAAAGCCAGGACTATCAGAAAAAGAAAATGCATAGCCAAACAAAGCATCCCTAGGGAACAGTTGCTGGTAAGTTTATAGACAGCCAAGTGCATGCAGTCTTTACTGTTGTAAGAAACTAGCCCATATTTAGAAGGAGAAAATGTCTAAGCTATTCATCCTTTATTTTGTCAACCCCTCATTTTCTCTGCTTAAGTGTATTAAGAGTAGAGACTGTTTGCTTTGTGTATGGGGGTGCTGGCTTGTGTGTGTGTGTGTGTGTGTGTGTGTGTGTGTGTGTGTGTGTGTGTACCCTGTAATTATGAAAGAGAAGAAACCATGGAATCTCTCCTGTTTCAATTATTCCCCTTTGAAACATAATCAAACTGTCATCTTGTTGGCCTTGGCTTCATACATCTCAAAGATATTTTTTTTAATGTTCACCAAGAGAATCTCAGACTGTAAACATACGCCTCTGAAACCTGAATGATTGAGCCAGTTTTGTTTTATCAGCAGTTTATGGAACTAATTCTTGTTTTGAGTTAATGTCTTTAAGTTGATGTAAATTGCAAATGAATAATTAGATTGTATAAGATATCCTCTTATTTCACTGCCTCGACCAAGAATAGAGAAAGGCTTATTATTTATACCTTAAAATAGTCCTAGTTATACTTAGGAATAGATTCAAGTTTCTTTTAATTTTCTTTTGGCTGCATTCTTTAAAAGATTAAGATTTGGTTAAAAATGTAAAGTATATTTTCCAATACACATTATACCATTTTACTTATGGTTGAATACATTTTAGGAACTTTAAGTGCAATTGTGGACATGTGATTATGGCCCTTATGGACCTGTAGGCATAAAACATATTTTCCTTGAAATACCTTCTTTCGTATATTTTCCCTCTTGTCTTGCCATGTATTAAATCAAGACAAAAAACTAGTATCCCTTGTTTTCCACTCAAGAAACGTAAATGTTAGAGTCATTATTGACTAAAAACTTAAAATCACCAGAATATATCAGCTAAGAAAGAATCAAGAACAAATTGACAAGTGAGAAAGACATAAAATAAAAACTATTTTCCAAACCTACTTTAAAAGTAAATTTACTTCTAAATTCACAATTTTCTTATACTACCTAGCTTCTTTATTCATAAATTATATTCAGAGAGCAAACAAGCCAAATTTGGATTGAGAAAATATTGGGAAAAGTCTCATGGTTGCTTTTGCACTTTTTAAATTTATAATGAACAGATTATTTTTGCCTTAATCAGTTGTCCCCTACACCATAATATAAGTTTCTATGAATCACTTAAACATTAAGTAACCTAAAGATGGTCTAAAGGATAAAGAAAAACACACATAAATATATATGTACATATTTGATTACTACTCTAAAAAATGGTTATCAGCATCCATGGAGTTTTGTATGTTCATGGATTCCTTAGAGCAAAATCCCAATGTATACTAAAAGGCAACTGTATAATACATTATCCAGAAAAAAGGTTTGATGTGTGATTTCCTTTCAGTATGCTGTGTATATGTTTTATTACCATTGGTTAATAAAGAAGTTGCTTTGGCCTATAGCAGGGAAGAATATAGGTAGGTGGGAAAATTAAACAGAATGCAGGTAGAAAGAAGACAGAGTCACGCAGGTGCTATGTATCCACCCAAGAAGTGAGAAGTGAGGTCCATTGTGTGTGCTGGAAGCTGGGAACTGAATCCAGCAGAGCTTACAAATGTAAAAAACGGGGGGGCTGCGACCTCCACTTGATTAGTGCTGCTATGTGTCATGCTGAATGCTACAATGTTCCTGTATTTCCTCCCATAGATATGAAGTGGAACCATATATATGTATATATGTATGTATGTATATATATGTAACATATGTGTTAACTCTGCATGTTTATCTCAGAAATACACATTTCTAAGATCCTGTATTGGTAATTAATTTTCTAGCTTAGTTTTGGAAAAATCAGGATTATTTGCTATTGAGCATATTGTTGAAATATTTAATTTTTTCAATAATGACAATATTCATTGGCATTTTGATATTTATATTATCATATTCTGTAACCAGGATGAATCTAAATCTCATTCCATTACTTTATAACTCTTTTTATTTTGAATAAACATATACATGTATTATAATTAATTATGATCATATCTACTCTCAAGTTCCCTTCAAATTTTTTAATAGTCTATAACTGACATCATGCCCTTCCCAATTGTTTTTGTTCTCCCTAGCTCTCCATCTATCTATGTATCTATCTATATACGTATCTATCTATTTTTGATAGCTAAATTAAGTTACAGCTGCTGTTACATGCATAACTGTGGGACTATCCACGGGAACAGGAGAAATGACCTACTGGCCACAACCATCCTCACAAATCAATGTTTGCCTTTCCTTCACCCACTATCCACTGGCAAATCTTCTTAGAACAGGGTGGAGTCTGAGGATCAACTACCTCTCTATTTCAGGATTTTTGCCAGCTAATGTCCCACCCGCTCTCACCGAAACCCTGATTCTATCCTGATTTCTGTGGTTACTTCATGTTCCACATTCACTTCTCAGGATTTGGAGTGAGGAGCTCTGGATGAAAGAGAACATGCAGTGTTCATATTCCTGAATTCATGTTACCTCACCAAATACAAGCCTTCCTAATTCTACCTATTTGCTAGCAAATTTTATGGTTTCAATTTTCTTTGTAGATGAATAGTGTGCCACTGTATCTATTCAAATTTTAATTATCCACTTATGGAATTGAAAGACGTTTGGGTTTTTGAACTTCCTGCCTACCATGAACAAGGTGTCAATGAACATTTCTGAGCAAGTATCTGTGGGAGTAGAATATCAAGTCGTTTTGGTTTGTAGTATAGCTGGGTCAGATGGGAGATTAATCCTTAATATTTAAAAGATTTTTCCATGTAGATTTTCATAGTGGATGCAGCAAGTTATATTACAATTGCGAACATTTTTGAAATAGAGACCCTTATCAAATATAGTTTTACAAACATGACTATTCTTTGGACATCTTATATAACTGGAGTAACTCCCAATTCTCCAACCTAAATTATAAATGTTGAAAACCTGAATCTGAGCTTCAACATGAAGACATGTGGAAAATTCTATAACTGACTCTATGTGGCAGATCCCAAAGTTCAGGTTCATTAAAATTAGTGTGTAAATTTTTTAAGCTATGGAAAGGACATGGATGAAGCATGAAGCGGGCCTCCTATAAGGTATCTCATTATGAATATGCTTACAATCTAAAATGCAAAGCACCCTGAAATCTGAAGACTTTATATTTTAAGACACCAAAGACAACTTATCTTTGTAATTGCTGTAATTGCTCTCCTTTTTGTTTTGTTTTGTTCTGCTTGCTTACTTTCTGTTTTGTTCCTATCTTATGCATTGTACCAATCTCCAGAGAAAAATGTACTAGGTGTGTATCATTATTCAAAGTGAAATTCTATGTAAGCACGGATAAAAGTCTCTTACCCTTTTTAATTTGCTTGAAGATTTATTTAAATATTGAGGGAAAATGAGGACAGCTTTGATTCTTAGAGAGGAAACCCACATTGCATTCTCAGAACCAATACACATGTAGATCCCAGACAGGGGTGGCTGATGAAGTAAAATCTTGTTGTTCACCACGCTTTGGGTGAACTTTGTCAATAAATACTAGACAGCTTAAACATTCCAACTCATGTCTCAGAAGACCAGTCACTCTTCCCAGAAATTAAAGGACTTCAGAGAAATCTCTGCTTTTCATTTGGGCTAAGAAGAAAATCTTATGTAACACATTACAGGGTTCTGAAGAATACATACATATGCCAGGACCACATGTTTCAGCCAAGAGAACACAGCTGTGCCTACTGACATGTTCTGTTTCTCTGAGAAATGTTCTTCATTGTTCTGTCCAAATCAGATGTGATAAACTGCTACATAAAAGTTGATATTATTCCCAGTAGGCAAACAAGAATGTAGGATTTGGGTGAATACTCAGTACCCAGAGTATTACATACTGAGAAGCTAAACTGTCCAAATTGTTTTAAGAAATATTTTAACATAACCCTGATTGTGAAAGACACATAACAAGGTCGGATATTGATTCTGATGGTATGCTTCCATGTAGTCTCAAAAGTTTGAAGGAAATGTGGTTGTTCAGTTTCTTCCTTATATTTTCAAGAAAATGAAAGTAACAGCAGCATCACTTTTTCTGTTCAGAAATTCAGTTGTCAGTGTGTGTTGCCTTAGGCTTACTATATTCCCATGTCCTGTGTGGGATGTTATTTGGTACAGATTTTTACACTAGGAGTAGTCATTCTTATATCTGTTGTTTGACGAGTAATGACTTTTGGGCTGTAACTAATGATTTGGTGCAGCAATGCTGCCCTGAATTCATAAAAGGTCTTGTTTTTATTTTTCTTGTTTTCACTTTATATTCTAGTATTAGAGCACTGTGTTCAGCCAAAGGATTTGGATTGATTAAAGGAAAGAATTGCAAAATGCATAGACACTAATAATTATTTAATATTGCAATAAACTTCTCAGTAATAATATAAATACTGGAATCAAACTCTGTTCTTATGTTGTGATATGTGTTTAAACGTGTGCATGTGCGTGTGCTATAAGTGTGAGTGCAATGTATGCTTTCCCATTTATGTTGATGTGGAGTCTAGAGGTTGATATAAAGATATCTTTCTCAATTGCTCTCTAATCTTTCAAACATTCATTTATTTTATTTTATTTTCTGTTTCCCAATTTGATACAGCTATGCATCACAAAAAGAACTCATTAAAGACATCAGCATTTCTTTTATCTCATCATTTGATGTATATGTTCAGTATTAGCTGGTTATTTTATTTGTTATGCCATATATTTCCATTCTTTGAGAATTTCATAAATTCATACAATGTGCTCTGATCATTATACTTCACAATCCTCTCTAACTCTTCAAAATTCTCTCTTCAATATACCCAATCTAACTGCATGTTCTTTTATTTAAATAAGCAAATGAATCCAAAAGTATTGTCATCAAAATTCTCATGAGTATGAATCTATCCACTGGTGCATTATCAACCTATGGCAGATCACACCCCAGAAAAACTGATCCTACTTCTCCCAGCTGCCAAAAGCTTCTCTGATGGGGAGGAACCTAATGAACAGCTCCTTTATCTGTGTTTGAATAGTAATTAGCTTGATGTTATGTATGCCTTTTTCAGGCAATCACAGATGCTGTAGGTTTATGATGGCAATGGAAGACACTATTTTTGTAGCAATCTTCGGGAAAATCTGGATCAGACAATATCTTTCATTGAACTTGTTGCTGGTTGGCTGGCTAGCCAGCAAACCCCAGGGATCCAAGTCTCTCTTCAAGCCATTACCATCACTGTCAATTCCAGGGTTGACAGGTGCTTATTGTTACACTCAGCCTTTACATGATATCTGGGGACCTGAACTCAGGTCTATAACCTTATGGAACATTCACTTTAGCCACTGAACCTTACCCCATATCATGATGTTTTTAAAAATAACTTAAACAGAATTTGTATGTATATGTATGAAATGAAGTGTATTCTGACTACTGTATCTTCTACTCTCTGTGATTTATTGCTCTTCCCTAACCCCATGCTTTCCTTGTACAAATGCCATTTTCACAATGACATCTAAGCTTAATCCACTGAGTTGAATAATTATCATTTGTGTAACTACGTGTTTGAAACTGTCCATTGGAACTTAATGGTATAAGTACATTACTAGGTAGAAGTACTACCAAGAATCCTTCAGTGTAGTTCAGCAGGGAAGAGAAGGGACCTGTGAATTCCTCCCTAGTCCACAACTGACTGTTGATAGGTTCAATCTTCTAGAGATTCTTTGTTGGGAGTCAGAGCTGTTGGGTGATCATAACTAAATTAGCTGTTCTACACTCAGAAAACCTTCCATAGCCCTTCTCCCTATCTTATAGCACTTACATTCCTCATCTTCTTACTTCTTCAGCAATTATTCTGAGCATTAGAGAGAGTGATAAAATGTTTTGTTTAGGGCTTAGCATTCAACCATCACTTATACTCAGTACTTTGGGCAGCTGTGGGTGTCTGTATTCACTGCCATTCATAGCAACGAGAAACTTCACTGATTACAGTTGGCAGTAGTATTTAATTATGGCATAAACTATTTATAAAGCACCTTAGCACCATGGTAATTTAGCTAAACAACTTTAGTAAGTTTTTCCCTAATGCCTAAGCCATGGGTTTTAACTGGGCTTATAGGACAAGGCATGAATTCCCTGTTGCTGAGTAGGGCTCAGATTCAATCACAGAGTGGCTGTTACCTCATAATAGCCATGCCACTTTTTGCACCACTGGGGACAATTTGCTTGGCAGTTTGGTACAGTAGTTTGTTTCACATCTGAGTCGTACTGTCAAAATCTTTCCTCTCCCATCATCTATTACAGCACACTATGTACTATGATACCTTGCCGGCCTGGAAGAAGCCACCAGATCAGTACCAACTTGATTTTTCTATACTTTTAAAATAAATGAGATTTGTGTCTTCAGCAATAGGGTCTTACCAACTAATTCAGGTAGTAAACTAAAGAAAATTACCAAAAGCCTTTCCTGTATGGGTGACCCTCTAGGGTTTCTCAGAGCATCATGCTGTAAATTTCATTGTACTTTTAATGTAACTGACTAGAGATAGAAGAGCACAATTATACTCTAAGTATATTTATGCATAGTAGAAATCCATTCTATGGATACTGTGACATTTAGCTTGTAAGTTTAGTAAAATGAAATGATAATAAATTATATTTCCATGGTGGAAAGATGGGTTATTAGGTAAAGACACTTGCCACCAAGGCTGACAAACCATAGAGGAAAAACCTGACTTCTTAAAGTTATTCTGAATTCAACATATGTGGGCATCCCACATACACAAGTATAGAAAGACACAACATGCGCTGTATAAGATATGTAAGTAAAAGTTAAAAATATGCAGTTCTTAAATATATAATGTATATTTATTACATGGATACAATTGGTTTTGTGTGGATATTTCTGCACTTCCCACTTTTTAGTATTTTCAAATCAAATGAAAATTTATTTATGTATAACTATCACATTTGAAGTTGTTTATATATTGCTCTATTAACTATGAAGAAAGCTATATATCTGTCAATAATGCCACAAGATAGTCACTTTTCTTAAATAAAATAATGATATTGCTATAAGAAATATAAAATATTTATGAAATGCAAAACATACTAGATCTGACTCATTTTTCTAAAACCAGGATTTCCTTCCTCCCTTCATTAAAGCTTCTAGTTGTTAGGTGTTTCTTTTGATTTGTGCTTTTTTCAGGTACATTAATTAATAAATGAATAAAGAATTATAAATAACAATTCCCATATATTTAGAAAACTGCCAATCTATTCAAGTTCATTAACAGAGATGTTATATAGATCAGCTTGCGTTTTCCCTTGTGTAATTAATACTAAATTTTATCTTTTATCCTGCAGAGATCTTACTTTTCATTGATTCCTGGCATGTAAATAGGTAATTTTTATTTTTACTATGTCCTATTGAAGACACAGCTATTGTTTCTACAATTAAGCATTTCTTTGAAGCTCACAGAAGATTAAATTACTTTCAGAAAGTCAGAACAACACACCAAATGTATTGCTCACTCCGATTTTTTGCTGAAACTTTCCCAAAAGTCTCTTTTAAACATGCAGGTCCTGTTCTAGAAAGATCTACACTTTTCTTCACAAGCAGGTGTAGTCGAAGTTTATAGAAACTCACCTAATCTGCCCATGATGGTTTAAGTTGGTTTCTCAGAATAAAACAAACATGTTATTCTTTTAGAAATACTTTTCTGATGTTCATCTCAGCATATGTTCATAAAGTACCATCTCTCAGTAAATTATGATAGTGTATGATACACTATACAGAACTGAGCTCTAAAAAGAAATAAATAAAACATAAAAACATGCATCATATCAAACATTAAAACAGATATTTTAAAAAGCTGTAATAGAATCATAGCAGAAAATGTGGGGATAAGGCACTAATGAATAATTTATTCTTATTGATTGAGGTTGATAGTCAATTATAGAAACCCCAGGGGAGGGTCATTTCACTGTAATAAGTCATCATCCCTACTCTTAAGAATGAGCACTCAAAATGTGAGCAAATATAAAAGCAATGAAAACTCATGAAGCAATTTTACTTTTCTCCAAGGACTTCTTGGCAAACCCAGAGAGCTTTTGACTTCGAAGAAGAGGAATGGCATGCTATCAACATTGAGAAGTGCCATGCCATTTTAAATTTTGGAATAGAACATATTATTGGATTGAAAGGAAATCCCTGATAAGGGATTTGGCTGGAAAGGATTGTGTTTGGCTGCTCTGTGTTGATAACAGCTGCTTCTGAGAGTGAGGTCTAGCTCTCCCCTCTGACCACAGGAATCCTCAAAGTGGAGCTGGCAGCCACAGAGAGTCCCACAGGTCTATTCCCTCAAGTCACTGGCTGCCATATGTGAATCTGAGAGTACCAGCACTTCCCTGTGCAACATTTGGGTTGTAGCACTTGCTTTGCGATTCTTATTGCCAAGACCTAGGCTGTATCCTAACCCACTGAGAACCAAATAAAAGCGCAGAGCCCAAGATAAGACAACAACAAAATCTCTGTTCTCATAATGTAATGTAGCAATACCAAATTTACCTGGCTTTTTTAAATATTATGATCTTTTAAAGTGTTCTCTTGATCATCCTATAACCTGGAAAATCAGTAAACACTAGCATTTTTGTTAAGACAGAAATGACAAAAGACTTGCTTCTGAAATTCTTATAGTGAATATAAAGCAATAATAAACACAGATGTTTCAGTGTATATTCTGTGTATATCTTGCCTGTTGTTATTTGAATTCATGCAGAATGCTGATAGGAACAGATATAGGAACAGAATATTCATCAGTCAATGAACCCTTGAAAGAAAATTGATACATAGTTCAAAAGAAAAGAAAATGCACAACTCAACTTCTACAAGAAATAGATATGAGATAGGATTGTAACAGAATGAGTGTGCAAAATAAGAGGGTTTTTTCTTTTATGAATCTAATTAAAAAAATAGGCAGTATCACATTTCTATTAGGAAAAGGTAAATAAATAATAATTTTATAAGCCTATTTATTTTTTTGAAAACGTACATGAAATCAACAAACAGTTTCTCTTCAGAAGTTTCTGGAAGTTGCTGTTTTGCAGGGAAGGACTATCTAGTGTCTTACAAATCTTTCACTGTATTTTGTTTTTTGCCGAGAAATTATGATTCTATTGTCTACAAGCTAGCCCTCTATTATTTTCTTCAGGGATATAACATTTCAGCAGGTTAAAAATATCATATTCATATAGATCCATATTCCATGGTGTGTGTATGTCTATGTGTGTTCATTTGTGTTTATGACCTATTAAGGAGAAGATCAGAGTACATATTTTAATCAGATGTAAAGGCACAATAATTATGACATTGTATTATGCATTGTTTTTTTTTTCCATTTTCAATTGACATGAAAGACCAACCAGAAACACATTAAACTGAATTATTCCTTCCAGGATTCATGGTCATGGCATTTTGGTCAAAATAATTAATGTTCATTGGTGTTGTAGTAAGGATTTTGCAATATGACAGGGGTGTAAAATCATACTTTAGTATCCATTAAGAAATTGTTTCAGGCTGGCGGTGGTGGCACACGATATTAATCCCATCACTGCAGAGGCAGAGGCAGATGGATCTCTGTGAGTGTGAGAACAGCCTGGTCTATGGATCTAATACCAAAACAGTAAAGGTAATACAAAGAAATCCTGTCTGAAAAATAAAAATAAAAAGAATTTGTTTCAGGATCTTTCAGGCACAAAGAAATCATGAATGATCAAGTCCATTAGCTAAGATTAATCATTATTTCTTATTACCATAAATATCTTCCTGTATACTGTGAATGACTCTTAGATGCTAAAATAAAATGTAAACAATATGTAAATAATTTTCATATGGAATTTACATACATAATAATTACAAGCAAAAACGATATATGCATTCTGTACTGGCACAATTTTCTTTTAAAATTTTCTACCTATAACTGCTTGAATCTCCAAGGCAGAGAGATACATATACAAACAACCACCTGCAATTAGCATGCATCAATAAACTATTTTAGGAGATGAGCAAACACCCAGGAAAAAAATATAGATGAGCAATTGTGTGGTAAGATTTGATATAAATAAAACCCCATATTCTTGTCTCTTCCTTCTAACATGGTTTCTCTATGTTCACAGAAGTAGTCACTAAATATCATTATTGTGGCTGTCCTTTTAAAATGCTGCCAACTGGTTAGCTAAAGTAACCCATTGGGTACACTCTGAAGTTCAATTGAGGAACCTTTCTATCTCTTGTAGCTTCCTGCAGCCCTGAGTATTTGTTTTTCTTGGAGACAGGGTAATTCCAACATCTGACTCCATCTTTATGATTCTTCCTTGTTTTTCCCCAGGTATTCTACATGTTTGTTGCTCAGTCCAATTCCCCTACCATTTTCTACCGCTATATACATACAAACCAGTCATATTGAATTAGGGCCCAAAGTAATAAACTCATTTTAGCTTTATTAAAATCGCCAAATATCACATTTTCTTATGGTTTATTTAACTTTATTTTATGTGCATTGGTGTGAAGGTGTCAGATCCCCTGGACCTGGATTTTCAGACAGTTGTGAGCTGCCATGTGGGTGCTGGGAATTGAACCCGGGTCCTCCGGAGGAGCAGTCAGTGCTCTTAACCACTGAGCCATCTCTCCAGCCCCACAAAGATCACATTTTAAAAACAAATTTAGAAATAGAAGTACTAGGAGATAGGTCTTCAACTCAACTATTGAGAATGAGGGTGTGAAAGTCAACTCAAAATGAAACAAATTCTAATACAAAAGGACCACGATGCTTTTGTCCAATTTCAGTGTGTTATGATTTTTGAGTGGCAATGTATTCATATTTTCCTGTAGTTAATTTTTCCTACAGTTTGGTTTTGACCCTAGTTCATTATTTCCTCATTAAAGACTGAATACCCAGATTAATAGTTTTCTAAAATTAATTTTCAATTGATTTCAGAAAGGAAAAGAGAAAAAAACCTTGCTGTTTGTGAACTTCCTCATATTAACTGCTGATTTGTAAGAAAAACACCAAAAGAATCTCAAAATTCCCAAGGTGATAATATGAAATAGCCTAATATATTATCCTGACATCATCCCCACAGACTGCTAAGGAATGTGCAATTCAACAAGGGAAGATGTTCTGCTGTGAAAATTTTCTGGTAGAAGCAAGATCACCTTCAGGAACAATTCGGAAGGCAACTCTGGCTTCAAGGGAAATACAAGCATGAGGACGTGATGTCAGGCTGAAAGCATGATGCATTCTAATGCAAGTGTTTGAGCACTTTAGAGCAGAATAAACAAACAGCACAAAAGCCTCTGTGATTCCTCTAGAATATGTAAAATATATAGGGGCTATGAAAGTTTTACCCCATTAACATGGGGAACTGAGTTGAACCCCAAGCATTCACACTGAAATGAAAGGACAGATGAAGTGTGCTTGTCTTTTAGCTCTGTGGAGGTAGCTGGAAAACTGTTACTTTGCTGGCCTCAAACAGTTGATTTGTCCAAAAAAGAGCTCAGTAGTCAATAGCTGGGCAGGGGAGAGAAACAGGTGAGGCTGCCAGGCAGAGAGAATAAATGGGAGAAGAAAATCTAGATTAGAACACAGAGAAGAGCAAGAATCAAGAAAAGGAGAGGAGGACGCTAGGGGCCAGCTACCAAAGCACACACACATCCAGCCATAGAGTAAGAAGGAAAGAAAGATACATAGAATAAAGAAAGCTAAAATCCCAGAGGCAAAATGCAGTTAGAGTGAAAAGGGATACTTTAAGTTAACGTACAAAACTGGCTAGAAACAAGTCAAGCAAAGACTGGACATTCATAGGTAAGAATAAGTCTCCATGTTCTTTGGGGGTGGGGAGCTGGTTGGTGGGTCCCAACAAAGAAAACCAAAAACCAAACCTATAGTTGTTCTATAGATACCTTTTTAGATTAAATAATAGAATTGAAAATTCAAAAAAATCTATTTAGAATTTATATCATTTCTATTTCACCCTTTCTTTCCTTCATTTCTTTAAATGTTCCCCCATTCACTCTTAAATTCATGACCTGTTTAATTCTTCTTTTAATTACTATTCTCTTTCTGTCTGTCTGTCTGTCTCTCTCTCTCTTTCTCTTTTCCCCTCCCTCCCTCCCACTCTCTCACATCCATTTATTATTGTTCATGCTTATGTGTTTAAGGCTGATGGCTTAGGATTGGATAACTGATTATGGAGTTCAATCCTGGAGAAGACTCATTCTCCCATTCTTAGCAGCCATTAATCTAGGGGTGGAGTCTTGTGAGATTTATCCCATTCATGTGGCATATATTACCTGGTATTGCCATTGAATGTGTGTTGTTTAGGCAACTGCAGGGTTTGAATCAGTGTTAGTGCATACTGATTACCAACTTGCCAATTCCAGTGAAACAGAACACAAGGCTATGCATCAAGTTACGGGAATATATTTCTATATATTTTTCTAACACATAAGCAGGAAGCAACAAGAGAATCTTAGAATCCATTTCTATTCTCCCCCCATGCTCAGATATCTATCCAGAGTATGCCGAGCTCAGTTGCATTTGTGTCACCTTCTATAGCTGAGGATCCCTGCCAAGAAGCCCACACGAGGTTTGAGCATATTTGGACAGTGCTTCTCAACTTTTCTAAAGCTGCAACTCTTTATTTAATACAGCTCTGCATGTTGTGTTGATCCCGGACCATAAATTACTTCCATTGCTTCTTCCCAACTGTAATTTTGTTACTAATATGAATCATAATATAAATATCTGTGTTTTCTGATTTATAGAGACACTGATACAGAATTTTAGTAATTATGCTTAGTCCATCCCTATTTTAGAATGCTGCACTCATACATTTCATAGGTTATAAGAACTGGATCTATCCAAAGTCTCTTGAACAACTTCACAGACATAGCTTTTATTGAACCTTATAGGTAATAAGTATATACTAGGTGTTTTTTTTTACAGTGATACTGTTATACTGCATTGATGATAGAAGTAAATTATTGATATTTTTTAAGCTCGTGAACTTTTTATAGCTTATCTATTGTTATAATGCAATGAAAAAGTTTGAAAAGTTTTGGGATCTCAGTTGAAAAACTTGGAAAAAACATATATAACCTTGCATATTCTGCATAAAACACTTGACACTAAGTATTCATAAATAAGTTAAAACCTTTAAAATATAAACAAAGTGTTACTAATTATTTATAGATTATGGCCTATGTATGAGATCAGAAATTTCATAACACTTTTCAGGAATGTATGGCATATTAAATATACATATTATAGAGGAAGTGTGGTGGGCTTATTTTTAAGACAAACATTTAATCTCAGCACTTATAGGTAGAAAAGAAGAATCATGAGTTCATCACCAGGCAAAATTGCTATCTTTATTTACATAGAAAGTTCTAGGCTAGCTTAGGTTGAATGAAAGCACCCTCGACCTCCATGTAGTTCAATTTGTCTGTTATGGGAACTGAATATTTCTTTCTGTACCCAAAGATTAGTGATGCTTGTGTCACAAAGAAGTTAGAATTCACTGGAGAGATTTAAAAGATATAGCTCATGATGCAGCCAGACCACCAAACAGCTTTCGTGTAGTACTTCCTTGAGAGATGTGGCTGTGAACTGCCAAGTATTTCTATATGGCTCCAGTTTGCCCCTTATAACTATACACAGACACAAAGATCAATTTCTTGGAATGTCCTCTCTTTAAAAAATGACAGCCAGGGCTGGAGAGATGGCTCAGACGTTAAGAACACTGGCTGCTCTTCCAAGGGTTGTGAGTTCCATTCCCAGCAACCACATGGTAACTCACAAACATCTGTAATGAGATCTGGTGCTGTCTTTTGGCTTGCAGGTAGAACACTGTATACATAATAAGCAAATAAATCTTTAAAAGAAATGACAGCCAGTTACTGCAGCTGTCTCTTGTTTTCACTGTCATTATGAGGTTTAAGTTTGGGGAGTATAAAGCAACCAAAGAATTTTAGCATAAGGTCAAGAGATGCCATATTACCCTGATTTTACAAAGGACCATCAGAGAGTTAGTTTCTACATTTGGAGTCCTACCATCCACACTCCTAGTTTCTCTATTTATCAGAATGAATGAGGAGTACAAAGCTGAAATATATTGGTTTTAGTATTAAGCATCTAGCCAGTAAATCACATTGTTCATGACAACAGTTCCAATATTGGCTTGGATGTGTATTCCTTACATCAATGTTAAGCATTGTTTCCTTTAAGCATTCTATTCCTCAATAATTTTCTACTAAGTTCCAAGGAGAAAGAAGTTTCATCTTGTAAATCCAATTTTTATGTTAATCTTAAACACTCTTGTTAATTCTTTCCCCTCCTTCCCATCTACTCATCCTCTCTCCTTTCTCCTTCTATTTTTACTCTTTTCTCTCTTATGCCTTTCTACCTAAATCTAAGTCCTAACCTAAACCTTAAAAGGCTTCCATCAAAGCTAACCTATCACCAAAATTGCATTGTACTTCAGTTACTCTAAAATGACAATGTATCTGATTTATATTAGTAAGGCATTATTGATTATATGATAAATTGAATAATAGGCTCTCTGGTAGTACTATAAATTATGTGAGGACTGGGTACTCTCTACAGTCTTAAGTGTGAGTAACATATGATTCATTCAAATTCACACAGGTTTCCCCAATAACAAGCTAGCTTTTAGGTAGTGTATTTCTACAATTTTAGCAATTTAAAGTCTATTTTTGGGAAAAAATATGGCCTATCTTAATGTATATACATACACATTAATGTACATGTCATGATTCAGAATAGGCCATGCTTTTTAGAAATGTCCATTTGCTTTAATGAGACTACTAAAAGCAGGGTGGTGAGCCCAGAGATTTTTGTAGCTCACATGTAGAATCAGCTCCTACACGAGAAGAAAACATACTTTCCTGCATACATGATTAAAAAGAAAGACTCATAGATATGGCATGTGAATCTATTCATAGCATTTCTGGTTTCCAATGAAGGCTCACACTCTGAAAGCTTCTCTGGGAGTATGATGGCAGGAGTAGTTGAATCTTAGCTCATATTTCCTCTTAAAAGAACAAAAGTTTTGTCTTATAAAACATCCTCTATTTTCAATGGAGAATTTCATTGGTTTATCATGTATTCAGGTAAATTTATTCACACAGATCTTTCAATACCCAATGATCCTGTGATCTGTTAATGGTTAAGCCCTTAGTGGGGCATCTATATTACACCTCTTCTCCCCCACAGGATATTTTATATGATGTGTAGAATAAATGTAAGAGCCTAAGGCTTGGGAGAAATTCAGTTCAGTGCTATCATACAAATATGACTTTGCTGTTGCAATCATGAATACAAAGGAATAATATATACTAGTACAGGATTGGGCCATCCAACATACCATCATAGGTAGAGGGCATGTCCTTGATGTCATATCCTTTTCTATGGAGCTACTGACAGCTAACATTTGGTTGGCATGTTGTTCATTGTTTTATCTAAGGAGAAGACTACCATGAATCAGGAAGCTAAAAAATGAATCTGAGGACAGTCTAGGTTACATTTCAATCTCAAGCTCACCTAAGTTATACAACAATAACAAATTAATTCAAGAATCAGGTTAATATTTGATTGAAGTCAAACTGATGTTCTGGTGTTGATATTCTTGAGCAGTGAGTAAAATGATGAGAAACAGGGAGTGAAGAAGAAACTGGACATCATGGGTAGATTTTAGGTTGGGAGGAAGTAAATTTGTACAAACTGAGAAAAATCTCACATTTGGGGGCAAAGCTTCTTTTTTAAAGTGAAATTTTCATGAATAATGAGGTCCTTCAGGAATTGCAGAGATGAGTTTTTTTTTATTTTTTTGAAATTATCTGCCTACAAATGAGCTGTTGATGTACAAATTACTCTTTCTGTTTATTTTTTGGAATCCTGCCTTTTGAAGGATTTTCTCAGACATATTGAGTAACTTATTGTCATGTAGACATTCCATTAAAGACAGCACATCATTTAGTAGTGACTAATAACTTATTAAACACCATCTAGCATTCAAAGTCATGTGGAAACAGGGAAAGCTCTGTAAAATTTGGTGGTCTGGTACCTTGAAGCAGAGTAACTCTAGGAAGGATAATTAGGCTTCAGAGCCAGAGAAGTGGGTCAGTTGGTTTTGTCTTTACGTATCTTTTGTGAAATTGATCCTAAGCACCACAAAAACTAGGAAGAGTATGTGTCATATATTCTGGAGTTGGACATAGAGAGATCAAAAGTTTGAGGCCATTTTTGTTGGCTTTTGCTGAGTAAATTTGGAACCAGCCTGAGGTACTTAATAAAAAGTTATATAGTCAGAAAAAGATAAAATGAAGGAGGAAGAGGAGAAGTAGAAGAAGTGAAAAAGGAAGATGAACAGGAAAAGGAAGAGGAGAAGATACTAGGTGGCAGGAGGAAAGAAAAATTAAATCTTGAGAAGACCAATACATAGGAATTGCTCCATAATACAAAAATTCCCTTAACATGTTTTTAAAAGCATGTCTCTATTGATAAAATAACAGAAAGAGAACAATTTATTTTATCTACTTATTTCACTGTTTTCTTAAATGAGCATAATTGTATTTCATCGATGCCTTCATGGCTGAAAAGTAAATTATTCCAATTTGGGGGCAAGCACTATATTGTTACCTTTCTGGCATTGTCTCAGCCACCTGTGCAGCTTTCTAAATTTTCATTTCTAGAAACCCAAGCAGTCTTTTTATATGATTAATAAAGTCAGGCAAAGAAAACTCAGTTCTTTAGGGTTAGAAGAATAGGGGAAAATTAGAGAGAAAAATACATATGGAAAAAATAATACCAGAGTGTTATTCTAGTAAATGGTCACATTTGTTTTCAATATATCTCTGACTTTGGTGTGCAAGATTGAAATTTGACTTTTCTTCGAAGTCAGTCTCAACACAGCAAAGAATAGAAGACTTTATTGAAGGATACAATGAATACCCGGAACAAAGCAGCACTCAGATATGAGCAATTTCCAAGACATTACTTAGGTTAATTTGGTTACATTTTTCTCAAGGGTAAAATAAACATAGTAATAATTGCCATGGCCTGGCACAGAATATTTTTAATAAAAAACTACTTTTTAAAGACTTCTAGTGTTACAGGTAATGCCACTGTTATTTTAGTCAAGTCTGGTTTCGATTGGAGCCTGAGGCTCTATGATCAATAACACCCAGAAAACAAAGGTAGCGTCCAGTGTCTGTGACCCAATAGGAACAAAAATTGTGATGGGAGATTCCAGAGAAACTGTTGCCAGGTGACATTTGCTACTTGTTACTCTTCATTTATTTCTGGTCAGGATTGGAGCAATAGTCAGCAATCGCAAAGGAAAACGTCCTTTGACATAGGATCTAACAAAGGAGGAAACCACTTTCAGTTTTTGTTTAAAAAAAAAAAAACCTCTTTAAAGACCCATTTATTGCTAAGCTTCAAAAATAAAGCAACCCAGCTCATAAGCTGCACTTATTTCATGATTTCCCTCCCTAGACCTGGATACAAAGTCAAGTTTAACTGCACATATTGGCATCAGAAGTTTGGCATGTGACACTCAGATTTCCAGACCTTTAGCTAACTGATATTTTCATCCAGTTTCCGTTGGTAGATTGTGAAAGACAATGTCAAGAAATAAGAAGCCAGAAAACATGTAGTCTACCTATATACCTTCTCCTTTCTCTCTGTTACCCCAGATCAATCCTCCAGTTTCATCTCCAGCTCTACAGCAGAACACCCGTAACAACCATCCTTAATGTCTCACTCCCCTCTCCAGTGAATAACACAATTCTTCCCTTTCTAACCTCATTCTCCCCCATTTTGTTGCTTTTTCCAAGTCCCCATCTCGAGCAAGCACCCTCTGCTTACCTACAGGCTACACCTGCCAGAAAACCAGGTAGGCTGCCTGCAGATTTTCTCTTCTTTCTCTCTTCTCCCAGATCCAGTGCCCAGTTTTTTTTCCAGCTCCATAGTAGAACACACTTGGCAATCTTTCCTGCTGCCCTCTCTTCTGTCACCCATGAATCCCATGCATATTCCTCCTAACCTTCCTCCTCCAACTTGTTGCTTCGTCCCAGCCTTCCCATCCCAGCAGGCATCTCCTGTTCTCCCAAGGGCCTCTCCTCCCAAAGCATCAGAATGGTTGAAGGGGGAGCTACGTCTGTACTGCTGCTCTTGAGATCCACCCACCCCAGTCTCATCCCCAGCTTTATAACAGGAAATCTACTGAAGTCTCCCTTTCCTATCTGACCCTACTCCCAACCTTGCAAAACCATCTTCTCTCCCAACCCACATTTCCCTAATTCATTCTATTATTCTAGCCTCCAACACCAACGGGCATTCACTGTGAACACACCAGCCTAGCAGAACAAAGAAACAGCTCCCAAAGCTAGCAGACACGCTCAAGATAATCTGCAGGCCTCATCTGCCAGAAAACCAGGCAGATTTCCCACAGATCTTCTCTTCTTTCTCTGTTAGCCCAGTTCTAATTGCCCAGTGTCATCTTCATTTCTATAGCAGAAAATATTTTTAAATATGATAGAGGAAATATTTCCTAACCTAAAAAAACAAGATGCCTATAAAGGTACAAGATGCTTACAGAACACCTAATTGACTGACGTAGAAAAGACAGCACCCCTGCTGAATTATAATCGAAACACTAAACAACAGAGTAAATAAAGAATATTAAAAGCTGGAAGTGAAAAAGACCAAGTAACACATAAAGGCAGACCTAATAGAATTACACCTGACTTCTCAAAGAGACTCTAAAAGCCAGAAGCTCCTGAAGAGATGTGCTGCAGACTCTAAGAGACCATAGATACCAGCCTAGACTATTACACTCAACAGAATTTTAAGCACTGTAGTTGGAGAAAAGTAAGATATACCATGATTGAGTCAAATTTGAATAATATCCTATTACAAATTCAGCTCCAAAGAAGGTGCTAGGAAAACTCCAACATAAGGAGGTTAACTACACTTATGAAAATAAATGAAAAAATCATCTCGCACCAGCAAAATCAAAAGGAAACACATACACAAACACACACACACACACACACACACACACACACACACACTCCATATCCACCACTACAAGCAACAAAGTAACCAGAATCAATAATCATTGGTCACTGATGTCTCTCAATACCTATGGTCTTAACTCCCCAGTAAAAAGGCACAGAGCAACAGAATAGATTAGAAAACAGGATCCATTCTCAACAACAAAGATAACAATTACCTCAGAGTAAAGGGTAGGAAAACAATATTCCAAGCAAATGTACCTAAGAAGCAAGCTGGTGTAGCCATTTTAATATTCAATAAAATAGACTTCAAATAAAAACTAATAAAAAAGATGGAGAATTATTTCAAAGGAAATTACAGACTTACCACAGGAAATATTTACCAAGATGATATTTCAATTCTTAACATCTATGATTCAAGCACAAAAGTACCCAAATTTTAAAAGAAACAGTACTATAACATAAATCACAAATTGACCCTAATGGAAGACTTCAGTATCCTGCTCTGCATCCCATAATGGACAGGTTGTTCAGGCAAACCTGAACAAAGAAATATTAGAGCTATCAGATATTATTATAAACAAAGTGCACTTAAAAATATTTATAGAACATTCCAACAAAACAAAAAAGAATATATCTTCTTCTCTGCAACTCATGGAACTTTCTCCAAAGTTTACCAGAATACAAATCAAGCCTCAGATGTTATAAGAAAACTGAAATTTTCTCCCTTTCAGATCACCAAAGATTAAAGCTAGATATAAACAACCAAAATAGATAAGCAGCAGAATGCTTACAAACTCTTGGAAACTGCACAATTCCCTACCGAATACAAAATGAGACAATACAGAAATAAAGATTAAAGACTTTATAGAATTCAATGAGAATTAATAAACAACATATACAACCGTAAGAAACACTCATGCTCATAGCACTAAGTGCCTACATTTTAAAAAAGGCAGCAATCTCATATGACCAAACTTAATAGTACACATGAACACTCTAGAACAATAGTAATCACACCCAGGAGGATTGGAGAGAAAAAAAAAAACCAGTAATAATCAAACTGAGGGCTGAAATCAATAAAACTGAAACAGAGAACTGTACAAAGAATCAATGAAATAAGAATTGTTTATTTGAGAAAAATCATCAAAATAGACAAACTTTTACCCAAACTAAGTAGGATGGAGAGAAAATACCCAAATTGTTAAAATTAGAAACAAAACAGGGGAACAGAGAATACAACAAGAAAATCCATTGAATCATAAAGACATACCTTAAAAACTTGTACTTCAACATTTTTTAAAAATCTAAGAGATACAAATAATTTTCTGAATAGGTACCACTTACCAAAGTTATATAAAGATCAGATAAGCAATTTAATTAGACCTAAGCCCCTAGTGAAATAAAAGCAGTCGCTAAAAGTCTCACATCCAAAAAAAAAAAAAAAAAAAAAAAAAAACCCCAGGACCAGATGGTTTTAGTGCAAAATTCCAACAGATTTTCAAAGAGGATTTTACACAGTTACTCCTAAAATTTCCAAAAAGTAGAAACAGAAGGAATATTCTGAAATTCATTTGATGTGGCACTGATTGCCCCAATATCTAAACCACAATAAGACCCAATAAAAAAATTACAGAAAATTTCTCTTATGCACATACATAAAAAATAATTAATACTTGCAAACCGGATGCAAGATCACATAAAAAGATCATCTGCAGAGATCAAGTAGGCTTCAACCCAGGTATGCAGGGATGGTTCAATCTATGAAAATCAGTAAATGACATCCTCCAAATAAATAAACAGTAAGAAACAATCAAGCAAAACAAACAAACACAAAAATACATGATAATCTCCTTACATGCAGAAAAAAGACTTTGACAAGATCTTCTTCATGATAAAAGACTGAGAGATTAGGGATAAAAGGGATATACTTAAACACAATAGACAATTTCTGCAAGCCTATATCCAAAATAAAATTAAATAGAGCAACACTCAAAGCAATTTCACTAAAATTAGAAACAGGACTAAGTTGTACACTCTCACCATATCAAATACATAGTAATTAAAGTTTTAGATAAAATAAACTGAAGGAGATGATATTGATATGAATTGATAAATAACAATCCAATGTATTGCTATTTGTAGATGATATGATAGGATACATATTCAGTATGGGATAATGCTCTTGTATACTGTAAAGATTTGTCACTCATATTAGTTTAATAAAACACTTATTCACCAATAGCCAGGCAGGAAGTGTAGGTGGAATGATCAGACTAAGAGAACTCTGGAAAGAGGAAAGGCAGAGATTGAGTCACCAGGTGAAGTGGAAGAAAGATGAGAAGGCCTCACTAAAAAAAGGTGCCAAGCCATGAGGCTAAACATAGACAAGAATTATGGATTAATTTAAGCTGTAAGAGCTAGTTAATGATAAGCCTAAGCTAATAGGCCAAACAGTTTTTAATTAATGCAAGCCTTTGAACATTTCTTTGGGACTGAATAGCTGTGGGACCAGGAGCAACAGAAACTTCTGTTTAAACATAAGTGATCCTAAAAATTTCACCAAGGAACTCCTACAACTGATAAATACTTTCAGCAAAGTAGCTGGATGTAAGATTAACTGAAAAAAACAAACAAACAAAAAACAGTGGTCCTTCTATATACAAATGACAAATGAACTAAGAAAGAATTTAGGGACACAGCACCTTTTGAAATAGCATCAAATAATATAACTATCTTGAGGTAATTCTAAGCAAGCAAGTGAAAAAGACTTTTATAATAAATACTTCAAGTCTTTAAAAAAAGAAAATGGACAAGAAATCAGAAGATGGAAAATCTTTCCACTCATATAGATTGGTAGGATTAATATGGTAAATATGGTAAAGATGGTCATCTTACCACAATTAATATGCAGATTCACCACAATCCCCAAAACTCCAACATAGTTCTGTAGACCAGTCTGGCCTCACACTCACAGAGTTCTTCCTGCCTATGCCTCCAGAGTCCTGGGGTTAAAGGCATGTGCAACCACTGCCTGATATCCAACAGGGTTCCTATTGACTTTGAGAGGACAATTCTTGTCTTCATATGCAAAAATAAAAAACTCAAGATAGCTAAAACAATCTTGAACAATAAAATATCTGACTGAGGTATCACTATTCCTGATTCAACTGTACTACAAAACTATTGTAATAAAAATTACAAGATGTTGACAAAAAAGGACACATTGATCAATGAAATTTTATTGAAAACTCAGACATAAATACACACGCAGAGACATGTGTACACCATGTATTTGATAAAAAAGCCAGCAGTACAGACTAGGAAAAGACAGCATCTTTAATAATGTATGCTGGTCAAACTGGATGTCTAAATGTAGAAGAGTGCAAATAGATCCAAACCTTTCTCTCTGGCCATAAACCTGAAGTCCAAGTAGATCAAAGTCCTCAACATAAAACCAGATTCACTTCATGTGATAGAAAAGAAAGTAGGGAAGAGCCTTGAACAAATTGACACAGGAAATGCCAGATCACCAGTCTTGTAGATACTCCGATCAACAATTAATAAATCGTATCTCAAGAAACTTAAATTTTTTTATAAGGCAAAAGATACTGTTATTTGGATAAAATGTCAGCCTACAGAATGGGAAAAGACTTTCACCAACTCTACATCTGACAGAGGCTTTGTTTCCAAAATATATTTTAAAAATCTTAAGAAATTGGATGTCAACAAACCAAATAATCCAATTAAGAATGGAGCACAAACCTAAACAGAAAATTCTCAATAGAGTGGTGTGGGAGGTCCTTCTGTTTATGTGTTGCTTTTATTGATTTATGAATAAAGAAACTGCCTTCGCCTGTTGATAGGGCATATTTAGGTAGGCAGGGAAAAATGGACTGAATGCTGGGAAAGGAAGGTGGAGGGAGTGATGCCATAGAGACTCCGCCAGAGTAGGGGATGCTGAAACTTTGCCGGTAAGCCACTGCCATGTGATGATACACAGATTAATAGAAATGGGTTAAATTAATATAAGCCTTAGCCGATAACAAGCTAGAGCTAAGAGGCCAAGCAGTTATTTAGTCATAGAGTTTCTGTGATTATTTCGGGGCTGAGCAGCTGGTAAACGAACAAGTGGCCTCCTCCTACAATAGAGGAAACTCAAATATCAACTTCCTTATCCATTAGAGAACTGTAAATCAAAACTACTTTGTTATTCCCTCTTATACCTGACATACAACATTTCAGGCCATTTACATCTTTAAAAATATCTTGTATCCAAATAGTCTAGGTTCCCAAAAAGATAATACATGCAGAAGAGATAGGTCCTAGTGCCATTATTGATGGCTTCTCAGTCTGCCCCCATTGGCAGCTACATTCAGAGAGTCCGGTTTGATCACATGCTCATTCAGTCCTGGTCCAGCTGGATTTGGTGAGCTCCCATTAGATCAGGCACACTGTCTCAGTGGGTGGACCAGCCCCTCACGGTCCTAACTTCCTTGCTCATCTTCTCCCACCTTCTGTTCTTCGACTGGACCTTGGGAGCTCAGTCCATTGCTCTGATGTGAATGTGGGTCACTGTCTCTATCTCCATCTATCGAACAAAATTTCTATGGTGATGATCACCTTCCTAGGAAGGATGGAGGGGGAAGGGCCTTGGACTTCCCACAGGGCAGGGTACCATGCCCTCTCTTAAGGAAGCAGGGGGAGGGAGGAGGGGTAGGGTAGGAGTGGGAGGGGACTGGGAGAAGGGGAGGAAGTGTAAATTTTTGAATGAAAAAAATAAAAGAATATGAAAAAAAGTCAAAATAAATAAATAAATAAAAACATTTATAAACAATAAAAAAAATCTTGTATCAGTCAATATAATATAGTCTACTTGTATATTTTTTCTCTTTTTCCCTCTTTTTAACTGTATATATTTTTTTAAATTGAGATTATAATGTAATTACATTTCTCCCTTCCTTTTCCTCCCTTAAAACTCTCCCATATCTTCTTCTCCATTATCCTTGAATTTTATGGCTACTTTTCTCACTAATTGTTATTGACTGAAATGTCACTCATTTTCTTCTAAACTATGTCTCTTAGAGTATCTCTCCATTTACTCATTCAAACAGGTGAGCATGATAATAGTATTTACCTAAAAGAGCTATTGGGGAAAATAATTAGTTCAATATTATCATATAGTGCAATGTTTGCATTTGGTAAATGTTAACTATTCACATTGTTTTATATATAGCCTCGTAATCATGCTAAATTTTGTCCATATATGTTTCTGCTTCATTAAAATAAATTCTAATCTCTAAGAATGCATGTGATGTAAATGTCCTGGTAGATTTAACCTTTATTATACTCAGAATACTGCCTCGAAAAATAAAGCCAAGTGGTTGATATGCTGCTCTGCCCTGAGTTACCATCAACATAATTTTACAAGTGGATCTAATTTCTTATGCCTTCTGCATTCTTGAGAGCTGGTTTAAAAAATATCGTGATAAAGATGAGTGCTGTCAGATGAAGAAGGGATTTAAAGAAATGCCAAAAGTCTGATGAATCCCTGTTGGATGATTTCCATTATAATTATCAAATATTTCCTGACTCGAAATAGCAGGCATACATCCTGTCTACCTTTTCAGTAGTACTTAATAATAAAATATTTTTCTTTTTTCTTTTTTTTTGGTTTTCAATGGAAAGTGTAAAAATTTGGAAACCTAGTTTCCGGAGCAAACTCTGGGAGGACTACATATAATGTTCATGGAATTGGTCAACACTAATGTTGTAACAAAGAAAAATACTTTTTCCTTCAGGAATAGCTTCATCCAAGCATGACCCACTGTAGAAGCAGCAGAGAAGTTTCATGCTGAGAATCACCCACAAATTCTTGCCTCCAGGATTAATGCTTAAAGAAATTTATTTATGTTGAGAATTTAAATAAAGTTTCCTCATTTGGAAATCAAAGAATTTTATAGACAGGTAATTAAGAAAAATACAATGAAGGAAGTTAGAGTTAGGAGAAGCCTTGACTGTGGATGCAACTAGGGGTGGCCAAGATAAGGTACTCCAGCTTCTTTTGCACAGAGAAAGATCAAATTATTGATACCCAGAGGTTGCTTAACTGTCTACTTAATCTTCAGTGTTCAGCACAATCTTACCTTAGTGCCACCATGACTATCTAAAGCACAATTAAAAGTTCACTCACATGGTCACACTATATGTTTAAAATACATGTGTTTCATATATATATATATATATATGAACATATATATTTAAAATATACATATATTAAATTTTAACATGTCTTATGCATGAGCATAAACATATAATTTGAGTTTCAAAATTGTTGTCTTAATTGACTGAGATAAAATATCCTTGAGATTTTTATCCTGTTTCTTTTCTTCTTTATTTCTTTTTCAAATATTTAATTCATTTTACATACCAGCAAAATTCCTTCTCCCATCTTCCTCTTGCTATACCCCTTCCTCCCCAGCAACACAGCCCTGTCCACTCCTCCAAAAGGGTAAGGCCTCTCGTGTGCCCACAAAGTCTGGTATATTCAGTTGAGGCAGGGCATAGCCCCTCCCCCTGCATCAAGGTTGAGCAAGGCATCCCACCATAGGGAATGTGCCCCAAAAAGCCGGTTCATGCACCAGGGATAGATCCTGATCCCATTGCCAGAAGCCTCTCAAACAGACAAAGCTACGCAACAGTTTGCCACATGCAGAGGGCCTAATTTGGTCCCATGGAGGCTCCACAGCTGTAAATCTAGAGTTTGTGAGTTCCCTTGAGCTTGGTTCGGTCCTCTGTAGATTTCATCATCTTGATCTTGATCCCCTTGCTCATATAATCCCTCCTCCCTCTTTTCATCTGGACTCCAGCGGCTTAGCCTGGTGCTAGGCTGTGGATCACTGCAACTGCTTCTGTCAGTTATTGAATGAAGCCTCTATGACGGCAGTTAGGGCATTTCCCAGTCTGATTACAGGAGAAGGCCAGATCAGGCACCCTTTCCACTACGGCTAAAAGTCTTAGCTGAGGTCATTCTTGTGGTTCCTGGGAGTTTCCCTAGCACCAGGTTTCTCTCTAACTTCATAATGGCTCTCTATCAAGATATCTCTTTCATTGCTTTAGCCTCATTTTCTCCTCCATCAAGTTCCCTCATGCTCTCATCCCGGGTCCTCTCTTCTACTGCCCCACCCCCTCCTCCAGTTTACCCAGGAGATCTCATTTATTTTCCTTTCCCAGGGTGTTTCATATGTCCCTCTTAGGGTCCTACTTGTTACTAGTTTCTCTAGAGCTGTGGGTTGAAGCCTGGTTATCCTTTCCTTTACATCTAGTATCCACTTATGAGTGAGTACATACCGTGTTTGTCTTTCTGAGTTTCGTTACCTGATTTGGGATGATACTTTCTAGTTCCACCCATTTGCCTTTAAATTTCATGATGTCATTGGTTTTTACAGTTGAGTAATACTCCATTGTGTAAATTTACCACATTTTCCTTATCCATTCTTCATTTGAGTAGTTTCTTGCTTTTCAATTTAATTTTGCTGATGCCTAATGACTGCTCTTAACTTACTCATTAGCTTTGTGATTAAGAATCATCATGATCCAAGTGCTTACCAAGGAAAATTGGTGTGGATTGGTGTGGATTGTGATCTTCTTTGTACCAGATTACTATTCTAATATGAGTAATAGCTTTATTAGAATTACCTACTGGTACAGTTCCTTTTTTCTGAGTTCCTGTATAATTGCAGTTTTATTTTGTGCTATACTCACATAATAAGAACAAGGGGATTGACTTTCCTGGGGAAAATAATCTACATGACCATAAGGCAAGTTCTTTGGATTTAAATATTTAAAACTAAATCTAACTAACCTATGATAAATTTTTACTTTTTTCATCATTTACTGATTTGTTTTTTGTTTACTTACTTATTTATTTATTTGTTTTCCTAAAGATTCTTAAAAATATTAAACCATCAGAAAAAACATTTATAAGGGTGGGCAGTTGCGGCACACACCTTCAATCCCAGCACTCAGGAGATAGAGGCAGGCAGATCTCTTAGTTCAAGATGAACTAGAGAAACTCTGTATCAACTTCCTCCTGAAACAAAACAAATCAAATCAAAACAAGAAAAACAACCACAACAAAAACTCTATAAGAAAACTCACGGTCCTCATCAAATATACTATGAAGGTATGATTTGCTTGTTGTTACTTAAGTGCATCCATTCAATTAATATTGGCTCCTCATTTTTCTTCTAGAGACATTAATTTTGACAGAAATTAATACTTGAAGGCAGATCTCAAAGGCCCAGCAGATGATTTACAGTAATGGAGAACTGTGAAGACTTTAAATTGTCCATCTCATTGGCATCTACAGTGAAGGTGACAGTAGTCTTGTTCATAATTTTATTTAAATACAATTATACAAGCTATATTATACAGACTACATCCCATTTGTCATGAATTTTACTAAAGTAAGTGAACTGAAAATTTTCCATGTATGTAAATAGATAGTAAACCTATAGCATTTCATGACCCCAAAACATTATAAAACATTTAGAACTCATTCTTTGTAAATTAAAATTTTGTACAGCACAGCATCAATTATAGCCTTATGAATTGCCTATTAGTAATCTTGTATCCACCCAAAAAAGTTGAACAGTTGTCACAGAAAATATATGATCTGCACATCCTAAATATTTACCATCTGAACCTACATAGGAAAAGCTTGCAAACACTAACATATAGGCCACTAAAACTGTGCTAAAATTAGACCAAGTCTTTGATTTGTTACATGCTAGACATACAAAGTCTGAGGGTTGTTGGTCTTAGTGGAAGTGAGATCCACAAGATGAAATTAACCTTAAACTGGAAATTTTTGGAGACTCAGTAAATAGTTTATAGGAAAAAGATAGTAGTATAAAACAGACAATGTCATTTCAATTGATGTGTATGTCTATTTTTGTCAGTTAATCTAAACAATGTCAATTTTGTCAAGATTGTCTACAAAGCATTTAACTAAAAGTACTTTTTGAAGGGAAGAAAATAACTTGAAAGGGAAACTCTTGTATGTTACCAGTTTTAAATCAGTAATTCAACTAAGCAAAATTATTGCTATCCTGATCTTTACAAAGAATCTGAAATTTATGGAGTGAAATGTATATAAAGGTTAGCTTCACCTTTTCACTTCAGGCATAATGACAGATATATGTGTTCCTGTAGCTAGTGTGGGGGGCATTTTTAATATATGCTATAAATGTCCATGAAGAAGAGTACCAAAGGGCCTTACTTGTCTCCGATGCCTCTATAATTTCTCAGATTAGTAAAACTGTCAGTTTTCAAGTGACCATATCGGAAATAAATCACCAGAAGATTCGCTTTTGAACAGAAGGTTAAGGGCATGTATGTGTGTCTTTAATAGGGCAAAGAACTCTGTGTGCAGACAATTGAAGGAAGTTCCTGAAAGCCTGGATGTAGGAGCTCAGGGGCCTGCTCAAAAGAGCAGACAGACATCCTGGCCTTCCTGGCACAGTCATGGCCTTTCCACTTTACAGAATGATGGCACATTTGTCAAAATGCCAAGTTCCCAGCTCAGGACTGTCTGTCTGCTCTGAACAAAGGGCAACTCCTGGGGCATGGCTGTTTTCATAGCCTGGCTGACTCCTGAGGTGGCTTATGACCAGAGAGGATGTGGATGACACTGCCTTTGACTTAAATCCTTCTGATGGTAGTCGTGGTGTGTCCACAAAGTGAGAAAAAGATAGGGTGGGAAAAAAAGAAAAAGAAAACACTTTTCCTGAGTAACTATAAAGGCAAGGCAAGATTTTAGGGTTAAATACTCATCAGTGAGTCAGAAGTGACCCCTAGTGGGTTCTACAGCTTTTTTTTTCTGTTTAGTTAAAATATTCTCTCCAGGTGTGTGTGTATGTATGTGTGTGTGTTACTGCTAAGTGAAGACAACAAGAAAAAACACAAGTGAAACAAGGGAATAAAACTAAGTAAAAATCAAAGAGTAACAATGACAAAGAGAATCTAGAGAGACAGAAAGTAAGCAAAAGGGCTTAAAACGGAAATGTTAAGAGAGCTGTGTTGTCTGGGAATTTGTTTGCCTCAAAGAAGCTGGCATTGACAAAGTAACTGGTATCAATAAGATTTTAACTTTTTCCAGTATTAACTTCCCCAAGGGCCTGTTTTGCTCTTAATGAAAAACCATACACCTCCGCCAAGCCTTCAGGATTTCGTGTGGCCAAAAGATGTCAATCTTTCTAACCCAATTCTAATTTGTCTCGTTGCTTTTATTGGTGTCACTGACTGATTTTGTGTTCCTCTTCTCCTCCTTCTTGCTGCTCTTGGATCTTTCTGATCAGTGCTTCACCAGCTTTGAGTAACACGGTAACTGGTTTCCTTTTACTTAGTCTTAACTTCAGGAACATCTACTCAGAGAGTATTTCTCCACACAAAATCACTCTTATGCAGTCTAAGGCACCCTACTGCATTCACCTTATATATTCTAGTTATCTAATAGTCTGATGTGAATTGGCATACATATGCTTAAATTATGGAGAGAATTCTGTCAACAAGGACAGTGCTACACATCATTGGTGGGCTGGTTCTGAAACTGATGTTTCCAGTATATATCACATTGTGAATCAGACATTAGAAGGCCTGGCTATGGTGACAGGCATTATCTTACTCCTAAATTTCTGCTGTCTAAAACTAAATCGTGGCGATGAGTTCCTTATGCTGAGTTGAAGGTTCTTTTTTGTTTGGTTGGTTGGTTGGTTTTTTGTTTTGTTTTGTTTTTCGAGACAGGGTTTCTCTGTAGCTTCCAATTCACACCGAGACTGCCCAGCTACAATCAGAAAAGTCTTTTTTAAAAAAAAAACAGAGAGAGAAATTAAAATTACATAATATTATTGAATTATTTTTTTTGTGTGTCTGTCATGAGAAGGCACCTCTTGGTGTGTGACTTACAACAGACGTTTTCTTTCTCATAATTTTCCGGATCAGAAGTCTCCAATGACTTCATCAATGACATCGATTACTTCTGAGATCTATCAGAAGAGATGTGATCCACCCTCTCCCATAGGCTCTAGTTGTCTACTGGCAACTGAGGTCACTGCTAGGATTGAACTTCTTGAAACTTTGTCTCTGCCTCAGGGGCAATGTCTCATGTACATACAAACATCTATCTCCAAATGTTACATCCGGTTAGAACCTAGGCTAACCAGTCCATCTGAACCTGAATATCACCAGATATTAAATCCATAATCCCAAAGCAAGTTACATTCTGAGAGGGTAAGCAATTATGGTTTCAACATGAGTTCTAGGAAGACATAATTGACACTCCTGGTATATAACAGCATAGATTGGTTTCAGACACTCTATCGGGTCCATTATGGAAGAAAGACAATTTTAATACAAAGTAGCATTGGTTAAGAAAACTTCTGTTCCGAACATTGCCCTCCCCTTAAAAAGGCCACTGAGTTGAATTCCAACAACTTTCTTCTACACAAAATTCCCTTTTTACCTCAGGAAGCCATAGAGTCACTTTAATTCACTGAGGCCCTGTTCTCCACCAGGCCCTATGTTTCAGCAGAAGAATCGAGCCAACAGTCAAAAATAATTCCTAATCTAGTAGAATGCAGAATATTGCTGCATCTTGGCATCCAGATAAATGTAGAGATTCTATTGACATTTTTGGGATTATGATAATGGTATGAACAATGGTGTTTTCAAAATGATAGTGGCTGTTGGATGGAATTTAGAAAGTAACTCATGTACTAATGCCAAAGGTAAAAAACAGAGTAATAAATCAAACTGTGACTCTAGAAAATTGTTTGAAACCACTGAGAAATATGTTTCTGGTTATCTCCAAAAGAGCCAAGTATGAAGTTGTCAGCGATCTTCAGGGTTTATCTCATAGCAGAGTAACTTGGAACATCATTGTTTTGAACACCATGTTGACTACATTTGTATGACATGTCTGAGGCTCCCAGTGCACACCCTTCTGAGGTTAATGCCAATTAGATTGTGTGATTTGACTTTTTCCTCTTCTTTCTGTTTACTGAAAGTCTTCTCTTCACTTTATGTGCATTTATATCTAAAATCTAGTCCTTCCCTCCATTGGAAGCATCAGAATGTAATCCTGCAGAGACACTGTTTGCTAAAATGTAACTTGCATCATACACCTGTTTTATCTGGCCTCCTGTGAGGTGAAAGCCACGAAGGCTCAGAGCCATTTGTCTGTGTAGAGTCTTTGGAGATTTAAATAAGCTGTCTCTGGGTCACAAAGCAACAAAGAATACACCTCTGGGTTATTTGTAGATATGGTTCAAACTCCCAATATACAAGCAAGTATGCTGTATTTACAGAAGATGACCTGAAAAGGCCTGTATGGCACTTTGTAACTAGAAAGATTGCCAGAGTTGGGTATGTATGAAAAATTGTTCACCCTGAACTCCTCAAATCCCACAGAGGTAAACACATGGATGAAGAAAGCACTGTCCTGAGGCAAGAAATCTTAACGTTGCTATTCACTACTCTGGCACTTGAGACCAGTCATTTAATACCTCTACAGGCTAATGTTCAATCCATGAATTGGAGGCTTTAAAGCATACTGAATTTTCCAAATTCCCTCTACCAGCAACCTCATATGATTTTTCTCACTCCTGTCCAACAGATATCAAAAATGGAAATGTATTTTTACTGAGTTTTAAATATTCTTTGTTTGTTGAGCTTTATGTCTTATATTTCAGTTTTATTTTAATAAAGAATATAGGTAGGAGAAAAATACTTATTAACCACAAAATTATGAAGAAAATGGGTATTACCTTATTAAATTCAAGCAACCTGACAAAATAGCTCCTTTTGCCAGCTTATATCACTAGCAGCCTTCTTGAAATACTGCAGATTCTTGTGCTACCTTGGCTTCATGATGCTAGATAAAGATTTCTGAATGCGGAAAATCTCTCTGGCATTTCTGCCTCAGAGCGCCAATCCCTGATTATTTACCTGATGTATGTTAAGATAAGTATCAGTCCCTCCATTATGGAGACTACCTAAATTATAAATTATCCTAAATTTATTAAATTATTTGAGGGTATTATTCAAAACTAGCATTATTCAGAACTATCATTATGTCTCAAAAATAAAAGGAGACACCCTTTGAGGTACAATAAGTTTTTCAGATCACACATTGTACACTCAGCCTCCTAAATGTAGTAGAGAAAATTCAAGGTTCTCATTTTCAAAGTTAATGATTTAGAATAAAATGTATACCATATAATTCTGCCAGTCTTCAGATGAAACTATACGAATTTCCATGCCATATTATTATTCAAGATAATGACCAATAGTTAGAGATCAGGCTGCAATGGTAGAAGAAGCAGAAGAGCCCTGTTCCTTTTTTGGGGGGTGTTAATAATCTATTAGATATGTAGGCGAGTCATGGGGGAAATCCAACAAAAATGGAAAATAAAGCCAAGAAAAGGAGTAGAGTGAAGTTCCTGATTTAGAGTTGTCATTGGTGGCAAAGGAAATAATACAAAGTATGGATGGAAAGAAGAAGGGAAGCATGGATGAAGGTGGAGACAAATAAGGAGAAACTAGAGGTTGCAGCGGGACAAAGGCTAGAAACAATGACAGTTGGTCTCCATGTGTTCAGAAATTATCAATTCTCAACAATTTGTCATTGCTTGTGTTTTCAGCACTACAGTTATTTCTCCTTACCTGAGCGGATCATTTTCAAGACCTCAATCAATACACAAATCTTAAGATGCTCAATTTCTTTGTTTAAGATGGCTGTGCATTTACAAATAACCACAAAAATCTCCTATATTCTTAAATCATCTCTAGATTATTTATAAAACCAAACATAATATAAACGTGAAGTGAATAGATAGATGCCACATGTGTTGTTTAGGAAATAATGGCAAGGGAAGATATCTAGGAGTGTTCAGTCTAGAAAGAATATCTTTGTTTTGATTTGGTTCATGACTGTTTGGACCTATGGATGTGGAAGCCAGGAGCACAATGAACCAACGGTGCTTCTTAAAACGTTTAAATATTATCTTACTCTCCTGTGCTTGCTTGTAGCTGCCTTCTGAGAAGTAGCACAGTACAGGTGATGTTGATCCACTGGCTCTTCAGAGCTCACATTGTCAAAAGAGAAGTTCAATTAAGAAAATAAATTCAAGTCTGTCATGAAATAAACACCCCTCTACTATAATTTGCTCAATGCACATTCATCATGGAGTAAAATCCCCTGGAAGTTTTATCCACCATACAGATTCAACCACAACCTCTGACTGTTAATATTATAAATCTAGTGAAGGCAAGCGACAAATTGTCTCATTTTCTCCTCCACTGAACTTATTTGGAATTAACTAGAACTCCAGAAATGGAGAGGCTGTATAGTCTAGGCAGGGAAATTGAGGATTTTGGATGAACCTAAAAAAGAAAATCTATGATCTTATCCTACCTCTGCCAGAAGTGAGTACATGTTCACACATGTGTGAGTGCCTGTGTATGCCTCTCTTTGAGAATGTGTATGTGTGTAGTTGTGTTTGAAATACAAGTTAGAACCATTAGTTATTCTTAAGAATAATGGTAGGAGAACTACTTCAGCATCCTTATCACACTTTTAATTTGAGTTCTCTTTGATGGCTTCCTGTTCAAGCTGTCATGTTTTTGGGGCAGTGAGGGTAAAGTTTGTCACAGAAGCCTTCCATGTCTATCTTTCTCAAATGGGCATCTGTAATCATTGATGTTACTGCAAAAGAGGCTATAGATAACACAAGTATGACTTATTTTTTATTTTGTTTTCTTTTATAAATTTAATTTTTAATTTTTGAGATGAGGTCACTAGGGTGGGGGCAGATATGGAAGGACTGAGAAATAAGTATGCTCAGGGTGCATGGTATTCCCAATCAGTTAAAATGTTAAAACAATAATGAAAAGGATGATGTATGCTTCATAAAAAGACATTGAGTTCTACTGTTTTTTGACTCTCCTGTCTGAAATTATGACAATAAATTGAGAAATGCTCCCAAATCATTATGAAACAGTTGTCAGTTAGGGAAGAATCCAAGAAATTACATAAAAATCACACTATCTGCTTTAAAAGTTCCTGCTCTTCTGAATGCTAGATTATCTGAAATACCTCTGTCATCAATGAATGAATAAATGAAACTTCAAAAAGTGTACGGAAATCAAATTCTGAGACATTTGAAGAGTTCACACTGATTTAATTTGGCCTCCAAAGGGAGTACCACATCAGTTGGTTTTCTACTACCTAGTGGTCAATCCTGAAAACATGTGTACAAGTAGCATTACATAGACTGAACAGGTTACATTTACGTATTTAGGAATATAAATGCACAAAATTATTGAAAATGATATGATTTTGAACAAGAGCAAGGGGGAAAATAAAGAAGGACTTAAAAGGAGGAAAGAGAAAATAAGATTGTATTATGATGTCAAAAATAAGTAATAAAAATTTTTCAATGTTCATATCTTGAAAGATGTATGAATCTGTTGAATTTTTGCTAGAAATTCAGTGTTGGAACAAGGAACCAGAGGAATAAACCATTATCTACCCCATCCTCTCTCTCTCTCTCTCTGAGTGTACACACATGCATGTGTGTCACTGACAGAAATAATGCAAATGTGCTGCTTTGGGCATTGTTTTTATGAAGACAGACATTTATATAAGGAGATTGTGGTTCCTAGGAGTGAACACAGAAGAGCAAAATGAAGTCATACTTTCTCCAAAGAGTGAACACGCACAGCGTGAAATAAAGTAAAGATGATTCCCAGGTATCTGTGTTATGAAGTGGGATATGAATACCAGTTTACTGATTTCAGATAATCCTTGCTGTCATATTTTCAAATTTATTTACATAAACAACAAAAGAAACCACTGAGCAAAAACATGTTCAATTGTATATCCTGATTAATAATTAATGAATTTGTAAAAAATAGAATAATATAGAATGATAAAAGGACAAAGGCACTATTTCTATATCACCCCTTTCTGAAATAAGCACAGTATCTATATAATCTCTGACTCTTTGGCCTGCTCTTGAGGCCCTACACTTCCTATCAGGTTGCTGTGTTCAGCCTAGACATGAGGACTTTCACCTTGTCATATTGTATCTTGTGTTGTCCTGGTTGACTACCATCTTTTGGTGACCTGCTCTCTTCTTAGGAGGAAATAGAGGGAAAGTGGATCTGGGGTAGCAGGGATGGAGAGTGATGAGCTAGCAGAAGTGGAGGGAGAGGAAAATGTGCTTGGAATATATTGCATGACATAAGAATCTATTTTCAATCATTAAAAAAAGAAAGAAATCACCAAATGCAAAATAGAAGTCCTAAATATTTAACTCTGTCAAATGCCTGTCATGACAATGAAATCTACTGCTATAACTTCTTGATATGTAAATTCACTGTGTATGTTTGTTGTGTATTTATGTATATACATATAACTCTAGTAATAGGTATATGACATTATATACATTTAAACATGGCCTTAGAGATCTTAAAATGCTCAAAAAAAGTGTTTGTAAATATAATTTCCTGTGTAATAGTTCAAAAACAAAGAAACATAATCAACTTTAAAAACCTAGCAAAGGCATTACATTAAATATATTTCTGAAGTTTTTTATCTTTTTTTAAATACTTTAATAAATAAAACCTTGCTGGGTGGTGGTGGTGTATGCCTTTAATCCCAGCACTTGGTAGGCATGGGAAGCAAGGTCTCTGTGAGTTCAAAGCCAACTTGGTCTACAGAGCGAGTTTCAGGACAGGCTCCAAAGCCACAGAAAAACCCTGTCTTAAAAGAAAACAAAACAAACAAACAAACAAAAAGCTCCTGAATACAAGCTAAAATCTCAATTGATGTGGAAGAAGCACAGGGTAAAATGTGATACAGTGCAGTGCTGTAAAGGAAATATGTGAGAGACAAAAGTATCTGGTTGGAACAACCTGCTGTTAAGTGTGACATTTGTCCTTTAGTAGTCAGGCCTGGGCACTGGCTACTTCAGTCATTAAGAATCTTGTTTTTCTTGCGGTTTGGAAGCCTTTGTTTTGAGAAACTTCCCTAATCCCTATCTGTGAAGGACAGTAGATGCTCACACAAAGTGAGCATCAATGCCCATCAGTGTTGATATCTGGGTAAATGTGACTCACTCAAAATGTTTTAAAATTTTTCAGTGGAAATTAAGGTAAACATCAGAAACTTCTTCTTGTGACCTTAAGCAAATGTGAAAAAATGGACTCTCCCTCCTCTAGTAGCCATCAAATGCTGGTATCTCCTTCATCCACGCTGGCTTGGGATACCTGTCAGCCTGGCCTAGGAAGATTAGTATGTAGTAGCAGTAGGCTTGCCAACACATCTCAATTCAGCAAGCATGTAGCTGAAGAGAACCCCAGTCACACTGCAACTGTAAACAGTGAGAATCTCCCTCATTTAAGAATAGATACTCATGCAGCAAATGTATGCACTTACTGGTCAGAAAGACTGTTTTATATCTCCCAAACTGCTACTGTGTGAAATATGCACCAGCAATCCTGAAACAATCTAGGATGCTGCTTACCTAGTTTGGCCTTGGGAGTCTCAGGAGACAGGCCTTTTGATATTTAGGAATTCATTAAACATATTAACTTATCTTCACATTGGAAATAAAGGAGACTGAGTAGGAAAAGGGAAATATTTGTTTTATTCTGTTAATATGATATTAATTTGTTATAATAAATGCAGGTCGTCTTTTGAAGGCCTGACCCTACGGCTTTTGCGTGGCTTCACACGTTTCTAAGATTACAAAGCACAGCTCACAAGGCGCAACAGAACTGAGTGTTGGCTTGCCAAGTGCCAATGTCCTGTCTAATGCTGAGGCAGAGGCATGGAGAGAAAGACCGTATAGTTCTTCTCTCACAAAGCAATTAGTTAAATGCAAAGCTACTGAGTGAGTAGACTAACAGGAATTGCTTTCACAACGAAACAGATGTGTGATCCCCAGTGAAAGGAGGGCTGCAGCTCTGTCTCCAGAAACTTCATACCTGAGGATGCATGCATTGATGTCCACAACAGCTGCTGCCTCCCATCATTTATCCATCACATTAGCTTTGTGCTTGATTCTCCATTCAATAAATCTTGTCTCCCTGATTTGGGCACTCTCATTTTTTCCCATGTAAATAATTTCACAGGTTGAAAGTTCCTATTTACCATCAAAATAGCTATATTAAACAATGACAAAAGTTTAATCTTGTTCTTTAAACTAAACAATTTTATTTGCTTTTGTTTTGCTTCTGAAATTTATTATATCTAGAAAGAAGTATATGTCTTTAAAGCCTGAGTTAAATGTAATTGATGATCTGTTTACCAGAACTGCAGTTTGGATGAAGCTATTATCTGGCCTCAAACAGAAGCTTAAGCATTAAAGCTGCAGCAGAACTAAAAAAAAAAAAAAAAAAAAAAAAAAAAAAAAAAAAAAAAAAAAAAAAAAAAAAAAAAAAAAAAAAAAAAAAAAAAAAAAAAAAAAAAAAAAAAAGGAAACAAAGCAAAGAAACGTCTTCTTTCTCACTTCAGCACTTCAGAATGTTGGATGGAACTATGTGAACCTACTCTCTTGAGTGATGGAAAAACTGGGATGCAAAGGGCAAGTCTGGTTACAAGAAAGATGGGAAGTTAAAGTAACTTGGAAGTACAGAAATGCAGTGCTTAAAAGGTTTCTCATGAAAATGTGAAGTGCCCTGTACTCTGGGTCACGCTGTTCTCTCTAATGTATCTTTTAGTTACTAAGACAAGGAATGAATTGTTTCTGGAACATACACCTACTTACAAAAACAAAATTGAACAGAAAAAATGAATTTTTTTTAGTTGATCCTCAAAGAATGCTAATACAGAAAGATTTCTAAATCAAAAAGTCTCACACTTTAAAAACAAACTCCTCAGAGTAGAATCAACATCAAGTGCCAGAGAACTGGGTGGGTCCTTTTGAACAGTGTTCTCATGATTCTTAACAAGAGACAGTTCCATATTAAATAGCGCCCTGACCATGAACTAGCTAGACTTTAAGGAGAACAACAGAAAAATTTGCAAATTTGCACTAGAATTAAATTATCTTCTCAGATCTTCATTTTCTTTGATTTGGTTATTGTGATTATATTTCTATTAATATAATCTATCAATAGAAATAAAAAACAAGAAACCATAGACAAATTATTTTAATTACATTAAAGAATTAATTTTTAATTAATTAGTTAGACTTTTCCCTCATTTGTCTCCATCTTCTTTTCTATTTTTTTTTCAGATCTGGAGCTAAGAATACTTTTTCCAAGGCAGTCAGCTCCATTCTGGGTGAGAAATACGAGGAGGATGTCAGTGGAATAGAGAAGTTCAGTGTCTTCTAGCACTGAAGTCCAGTGATAGAAAGGACTTCTTGGTGTTAGATTTGATCTGTGATGACAGGGGCATTTACATGTCTAATAAACCTTAAGGAGGTAACAGAAATGCAAACCTCATGAAAAGACTGTTCGTTTGTGTGCGTGCGTGTGTGTGTGTGTGTGTGTGTGTGTGTGTGTGTGTGTGTGTGTGTGTGTGTGTGTACAAGGGGTAGTTGCAGCAATTGCCTGGACCTAGGTGATAGGACTCAGAATAAGATAAGGAGCATATAAACATTGAAGGTGTTCTCAAGGCATTGTTTGAAAAGTACCCCTACAGAGTTATTTAGGATATGGAAATACTAATGCTAGCTGATTTTTGTGGATTGGGTTGCAAGTTCAGATACAACTGTTAACACAGGGCTTAAATATACATCAAGGGTTACAGAAGTAAATAGTAGTATAGAGATGAATCTTTATTCTCTTTGAAAACATGTCATATATTTCTGTCTGTCATATAACAAATAACTATAGACTTATTTAAACAATGAACATTTGTCACAGTTCTGGAATCTAGAAAGGCCAGACCAGGGAACTAGTGAACTTATGTTTGAGAAAGGGAGAGAGAGAGAGAATGAAAACACCCCTGCCTCTTTTTATCATGACATTAATAATTTTATTAGCTTTCCATTTCCATAACAAATACTCAAGATACTAAGGCCTGAGACACTTAATATAAATGGGAAAAAAGTTGATTTAGAGTTCTCTGTCCATGACTAAAAGACATTCTGCTGAGCTATACTACCTCAAGGTCTGTCTATACAATTGAGCAGCATGTTAATGTGTAGACCTTTTTAAAAAACTGAATATCTAAGATATTCATGGACTTCAACCTTATGAAACAATAACTCACCCTAAATAATTCTATCAATTTTATTATACTTATTTTTATATTATAGTTGAAATGAGGGAGAATGTAAATATCTAGGTAATTGTAGGCTAAACTTTATTTACTTCATACAATAATCTATGATAATTGAAAAAGGCATGGATAATTGACATTTCAAAGGTAGTGAGCACACCACTTTTCTAGATTTTGATATCTAAAAACCATTAACATCTATGCAGTCCTAGACCTCCTCACAGGAGTGGCTGGTTTCATTCAAAAGTGGAAAATACAAAGTAAGTCTAAAATATTTCAGAATTTAAAATATTCTCATGGAAGATTTTGTCTTGGTCAAGAGAGTATAGGAAACAGTTCATGGTGGCTGACACTGATAAGCTCTGGGATGAATTATGAATTGGAACAAATAACTGTAATAACATTAGCATCCATGGACTAAACAGAATACTTTGAATAATAAATAACTTTGTTGAACATTAGGATATTTGCATACTGTCAAATTATTCCTGCATAATTGCCTATTAATTATAAACTTTAGAAGAACAATATTCAGTGGGCACTACTGATACATGGGTCTTTATTCATAAGCCCTGAAGATAACTCAAGCCCAAGAGTCCTGAGTTGAAGAAAATATCAAACACAGTTCTTACATGGATTGAGACTTAAACCAGACTGAGCCAAAACAGCACACAGACTCCAAATGCGATGGACTCACTGACATAAGTGTTCTGTGATAAAAGATTCCCAGGTCAGAAAGGACAAAGAAGCCTGGAAAATAATTCTCTGTAAACAGACTAAAGCAGTTTGACAAAACGATGGAGAAATGGCTCAGCAGTTAAAAGCTTCTGGCTTGCTTTTCTTTTCTTTTTTTTTCTTTCTTTTTTTTTTTTTGGTATTTCAAGGCCGGGTTTTGCTGTAGCTTTGGAGCCTGTCCTGGAACTAGCTCTTCTAGACCAGGCTGGCCTTGAACTCGTAAAGATCCGCCTGCCTCTGCCTCCCAAGTGCTGGAATTAGAGGCATGAGCCACCACTGCACGACTTGGGCTGCTTTTCTAAAAGACTTAGATGGCAGCTAACAACTGCCTTAACTCCAGCTCTAGGCTATACAATTCTCTTTTTAGCCCCCACAGGAACTACACACATGTGGTGTACAAATGTTCATTAAGGTAAAACATCTATGCACAAAAAAATAAATCTATACAGAAAAAGGTATTTGACAATAAATAGTAAAGATAATTCTAGTAGGTTTGTAGTCTAGAGAGGATATTTTTGAGCAATTAATAAAACTGAAATGATGGATAGAGATGTGCACACATCAGATGATATTAGTGGAGTATACTAATTGGCTTTATTAAGGATAAACAACCTGAAACTTTACTGATGGGGAGATATTTGAATGAATTGGCAGGTAAATGTCACAGCTACAATCTGAATTGGCTCACATCTCACGGTCCTAATGCCAAACTTTCTCCTCGCCAAGGAAAACTCACTTTCATGTTTTAGGGTTTTGATGGGTAAGTGAACCCTAGTCACAGTTTCCAGAACAGTGTCCTTCATTTAAATTAGCTTATTAGTAAATATTAGTCCTATCAACCAAATAACTTTTAGCACAATCTTGATTAGTGTTTTTTTTTTCCAAATTGGATGTCCTAGCTTAACCATTAAAACACATACAAGTAATACATTAAAAAAAATAGTGCTATTCTGATTTTGACAGGAATTGTGTGAATATGGAGTGTGATGTGTGTTCATAAATATAAATCAAAGGATTTGAGAATACTTGGAAACATGTCAGCATCTCAAACACATATGTTTGAGGAAAATTGACTTGATGTTCTCTGAGTGTCTAGGTGTAAGGGTGCTGTTTCTTCATATTTAAGAAAATAAAGGTTGAAAAGTTTAACATACTTTTATCTTGAATTTAATAGCTTAAAATGAGGAAAATAAAATAAAGTACACATGCGCCTTCCTTCAATTTAAAATGAAAAAACGCATCTATATGTGTGTATGTGTGTGTATAATATCTATTTATATTATCTTGATTACAATTTTCTCTCCTTCTACTACTCCCAGTTCTTCTCCATCTTCCTTTCAATCAGGATCCATCCATTTGAATGATAATTTAATAAGATATAATAAAAACCAAATGTCCTAGAATTGATCAAAAATGGCAGGAAAAGAGAAGAAGCAAAGGTAGCAAGAAACAGATGTAGAATAAGAGATCCACTGGCTCTCACACTCAGTAACACCATAAAAATGCAAAACTGGAAGTCATGATATACCCACAAAGAACCTGTAGGGTAAAAACAAGCAAAAACGGTACAAAAAGAAAGACAAAAAAATAAATAAAAAGAAAAAATTTGACAGAGCATTATGAGTCAAATAACCTCCATATTACCTTTGAGTTCATGTTTTGTTGGTCTTTGACTGCTGAACCTGCAGCCTATCCTGAAGAGCAGTTTGTTTCCACAGTGAGAGCTCCTTGGCAAAAACTAAATTTTTATTTCCAAGGCTTTATGAACTAGAGATTGCTTCTGTTTAGGGACTGGAACGTGTATACCTTCCTTCTAACAGTTCTAGGGTCCCATCTGAGAATATAAATGTTTTCCAATTTTGCCGTTAGTCCTTATTCTAGAGTTAATGTGTATAGTTAAGAGTTATAAAAACTATTCTAAAGCTCATTCAGCATAACTATTTGGTGCTAGTCAACTAAATGCTAGTGTAACAAGATACCTTATGTTTCTAATTTATAAAGATAAATGCTTACTTTTAACTTTTGGTTGTCATTATTGAGTCCACTATCTGCAGCACTTATTACTTTGGTACTAATTCCATAGGTTTATGGGGAGCAGGGAGGTGCAATGGGTGACCATATTGAGGAATGTGTGGATCAACCATGTGATCCCCTCATGTACAGGAAGTAAGAGAGTGGAAGAAGCCAGAGTTCCATAACTCTTTTCAATTCATGACATCTGTGATTTAAGTGTCTTCTGGAAAGCTTGTAGTGATCCTTTCAATTCTCAGTACTTCTTAGGAAAGATATTTCTAAAATATGTTCTTTAATATGGCATAAATTGGTGTCAAAATTTAAATTATCACATAATCCTCCCTGCTTCTTCTTTCCAGTCTCTTAGTCTAGGTCTTCCAGCACTCTGGAGGTTGCAGAGAAGAATCCTTGCAATAGATATGTTCTATGGTTTCCTTGGCTTAATTTGCTATTTATACTGCTATTCTCCAATACAAGCACGTGCTTGTTTTATAAAATTCTCCAGCTCTGTTCTACTAGCTCTGGTCCCTGTTCTCTGGTGGCAGAGAAAGGATAAATACCAGAATTATTGAAGAAGGAAAAATAGATTTTCTTAGCATCGTGTTTAACATCTTATGTGTCCCATAATAGTTTCCTCTGAGATTCAACCCATTTCACATTTCTGGGAAGCTCCTTAAGCAGGAAGGCAAATAACTCAAAATAACTTCAGGAAGTCCCTGAAAATGATCAAATTCACTAATCCCTTCCTTCCCAGAGTAAATAAGTAAAATGGCAAAGAAGATGCTCAGATAAGTCAAGTTACAAAAAAAGACTCTGAGACCAGATAGCTGACTAGAAGGAATAGAAATCAGTCAACTTATCTTAAAAAGATTTAGAGCAACTGCAGCATATGGATAGACAGTCTTCAACCTTTCGAATTGCCTGCAGACTGGTGTGGGAGAATTGTCTGTGTTCTGTCAGTCATGTTATAAATAAATGCTGATTGGCCAGGCAGGAGGTATAGGTGGGAAAACCAGACAGGATGTAGAGGTGGGGCAATGAGAGCAGGAGTATTCTGGGAAGAAGGAAGCTCTTTCCCCAGTCCTGTCCAGACCACTGAAGAAGCAGGATGTGACTTGCCTCACTGAAAAAGATACTGAGCCATGTGGCTAACATAGATAAGAATAATGGGTTAATATAAGCTATAGGAGCTAATAAGAAGCCTGAGCAAATTGGCCAATCAGTTTTTAATTTTCTGGAGACCTCTGTGTGATTTTCTTTGGGGCTAAATGGCTGTGGGAACTGGACAGGACAGAAACCCTGACAAGCAGCACCTCATGTTACAGAATGGTGCCCAACATGTGGACAACTGCTTCCACATAAAGCCTGAGACAGCTTGGGAATGAATTCTAGAGCAAAATAACAGCATTATGCATGGTTTCTTGGTAGTAGCAATTTCTCAGGTCTGTTCTGCTTGCTAGAGTCAAGCAAGTGCTCTCATTTAAGAGAGACTTCCTGACTCAGCTTGAGCTGTAAAGCCTTACAGCTTTTTTAAAAGTTCCTGCCAAGAAACATTTAAATAGTGTGGATAAAAAGCTGACTGCATGCTTTTCAGTTTTTAGCCATAGCAGGAAAAAAGCTGTGCCATTTTAAAATGCCGGCTTTCTGGGCCATCCTGCCAGGGCAAACTCTGACTCTTTCAGGCAGGCGGTCCAACTACAGAGCATTTGAGTGTGGTTTGTGAGCACACTGTTGCAGCTTGCTTGCTGTCAGGGACCTTGAAATGCCATAGAGTTGTGGCAATAAACATGGCTACAGCCTATACCTCAACCATGAGGCTGGAATCTCATAAAGCTAAGGAATGGGCTAGATCCAGCTGTCAAGGCCATGGCTTTAATCCTACCCATATTGCTTGGTAAATTAAAGACTCATGTGGTCATAAAAGAGAGATATACAGTAAAGAGAGATTCAAAGATGAAGAAAACCTCCAAATGGTTTACAGTGTGTTAAAAATATATGTAGGCTTGAAAAAAAGGGTTAAAGTCCTTAAAATAAAAAAGAAAGAGAGTAGTTGGGTGTGGTGGTGTACACCTTTAATCCCAACACTTGGGAGACTGAGGTAGACTGACCTGTGTGACTTCAAGGTGTGGTAGCAGACACCTTTAATCCCAATGCCTGGGAGGCAGAGACAGACAGTTCTCTGTGAGTTCAAGGTGTGATAGCACACATCTTTAATCTGAGTACTGGGGAGGCAGAGACAGGTGGATCTCTGTGAGTTCAAGGATAGCCTGGTCTACAGAGGGAGTTCCAGGACAAAGATACATAGAGAATCTGTCTCAAAAAGACAAAAGTTAAAAGTAAAAATAAAAGAAATAGAGGTTAAAATAAATCCACATAAAGATGAAAAATATACAGAGAATCTTGATGCTGTATGTTATTATGCTCTCTTTGAATTGTTTGAATGCTGAGGAAGGAACAACAGCTGCTAAAAGATATTTGCTTATAAATGCTGCTGAATTAATCCAAGGTAGGTATTTTAAAAATACCTTGACTTCAAAATTGAAATCAAAAGGTATGTTACTTTGGAGAAGAGGATTTGCTTTTGTTTCCACAGGAAATGAGAGGCTGTGGATTCATTCTGAGTTAAGAAAACTCAAGTTTGATCAAGGAAGACCACCTGAGAAATCTCCGGTAGGAATAGATGACCCGAATGTCTGAGTTCTACATCCAGAACAAATTCAAGATGCTGCCTGAGATGATTAAGCCTCACAGGATACTCCTGTCAGGACTTGATCATAACTCTAAATTTTCTTTAGGTCCCCATAAGATTATCAGTGCCCCCATCCAGGTGAAAGTAGCCTGGAATACTATGCCCACATTCCCAAAAAATGGACTATGGATATTTTGCTGTTCTAGTTTAGTTTGCTGGCTCAGACCTATTTCTGTAAATGTCCCTGGTCTGGATCTGCTCCTGTGGGGGTCCCTGGCTTAGGGTTGGTTCTGCAAAGGTTTCTGGCTCTTATCTTCTCCCCCAGAGATCCCAGACTTAGGTACATATCGACCTGCAAAGACCTGGCTCAGGCCTACTCCCTCAGAGGTCTCAAACTCATACCTGGACCTGCAGAAATTTCTTGTTCCTACTTACTCCCTTGGAGGTCCCAGACAGACACCCAGACCCACAGAGGTCCTGGCTCAGGCCTACTTCCTCAGAGGTCCCAAATTCATGCTCAGACCTGCAGTAGTTTCTGGTTCTGGCCCACTTGCTCAGCAGTTGTTCCCTTGTCCCTTCTCCTGTGAAGTTTGCTGTCTCAGGTCTGCTCCAACTCAGGTTGCTGACTCAGTCCTACCTCTGCAAATGTCCCTGGTCTGGATCTGCTCCTGTCCTGTGGAGCTTGCTATTTCAGGCCCGCTCCATCCTAGGTCACTGGCTCAGTCTTGCTCCCATGGAATTTGCCACTTGTAAAGTTTGCTGCCTCAGGCCTGCTCTAGCCCAGGTCACTTGCTCAGTCCTGTTCCTGTGGGGTTCAGCTGTCCCAGGACCACTACAGCCCAGGTTGCTGGCTCAGTCCTGCTCCTGTGGAGTTTGTGCCACTAATGAATTTTTTAATAACTTTCAGAACCTCATAATTAGTATATTTTACCTGAAAATTATTAATGATTTTACAGTAACATAAAAAGAATAAAAGTGTGTCCTGGTTGTCCTTTTCAGCTAATATCCACTTATGAGTGAGTACATACCATGTTTATCTTTCCGGGTCTGAGTTACTTCACTCCAGTTAATTTTTTGATACTAGCCTGAACTGGCTATCTCTTGTGATCAGACTGCTGACCACCCCAATTTTCACCACAGAGCTTTCATCCAGTAAAAGATGGAAACAGATGCAGAGACTCACAGCAAACATTAGGCCAAGTTCAGGGAATCCTGCTGAAAAGAGGGAGGAAAGATTATAGGAGCCAGAGGGTTCAATGATATCACAAGAAAACCCACAGAAGCAACTAAGCTGCTTCATAACTTCCAGGGAGCCCCGGCAGGACTGTCCTGAGCCCTCTACATATGTGACCGAGTGTCACTTAGTCTACTTGTGGGACTCCTAACAATGCGGTAGGCTTGCCTGGCTTTTGGGAACCTATTCTTCTTTCTGAATTTCCTTGCCCAGACTTAATACAAGCAAGTGTTAGTCATACAGCAACTTGATATGACACACATGTTGATACCCATGGGAGGCCTGGCCCTTTCTGAACAGAACCAACGGGTAAGCAGATCAATAGGGAGGGCAGAGGGGAGGAGGGAAGGAATGGGAGGAGAGAACAGAGAGAAAAATGTGGTCAGGATATAAAATAAATTAATTAATTATGTAAAAAAGAACAGAGCAAACTTTCTTATGTGAGTTGTTAAAATATATCTTTCTTCACTTTTTATGTGGGGATTTACTAGAAACATTTCTGTGAATCTAAGGTAAACTTCGAATAAGTCTACTGTCTTAGAGCTTATATTCTCCTTGGATATTTATTTGGGGTCTTAACACTTTATTCTGCTGTAAAGTTTAGTTGCTGTCCTATTCTTTATAACCAACTGTTCACTGTTTAATATCAATTCTTAATTTGACTTTAAACTTGGCAAGTTTTTGAATGTATATGATAAAGGATGAGCTTCAGTTTCCCTTATTAATCTCAGTTGCTTTCACTGAATTCCTTTGGGAAATAACAGAGCCAAGAGTGAGGCCAGTGAAGCTCAAATGTAATTGTTATCTGTGGGAAGAAGATGTGCTCAAATACATGCCAAAAACAAGTTCTTTGTAGTCTTTGGGTGATGAAGACTGTAGAAATATGGGCAGGAAGGACTTGCTTAACCAAAATAAGTTGTTGAAGAAATGATCTACATGCTGTTTTTTAAGTAAGAGTTTTCTCTTTTTTCTGATATTATTGCTTACCTGCAAAGGAAAATAGTAATAGAGATACATGGTATCCTTTTTTATTTTGGTGCATAATTATGCCTTTAAAGATAAAACTCATGCTATTAAAATAAGTAAGACTGCTGGATCACTGTTCATTCTATCCTCAAATACCAAACCAGGTCAGAATTATATGAAACATTACCAGTTTTACTTAAGACATAACTTCATGTTTTAACAGAAACCATATTTAATATAATGAATAAAATGTAATCTCACATAAAACTAAACATTGTAAACCACACAGCTCATATGTAATATACACTTAAGTTACTAATCAAGGATAGCAAAAACCAAAGAGTTATATCATATTTATCTGAGCTCTTACCATGTTTTGTGATATAAATTTTTCCAGTTCTTCACAAATATTGTTTCATTTGAGATGAAATAAATAAGTGTGTTGATGCTTTGTTTGTGATTAAAAAAAAAAGCTTGCTTGAAGATCAGAGTGTATAACTAAGCCACTAGTTAGCCATAGAGGCCAGGCAGCGGTGGCACACACCTTTAATCTCAACACTCAAGGCAGAGGCAGTAAGATCTCTGTTAGTTCAAGGCCACCCTGCATTAAACAAGACTGATCCAGTCAATTAAAGCTCACACTTTTAATTCCAGTACTTGGGAGTCTTGTGTCTTTAATTACAGTGCTAGAAAGGTAGAGACAGGAAGGGATATGGCTGGGCAGAGAGGAATATAAAGCGTACCAAGTAGGAAGAGACAGGAGCTCAAGGCATTCAATCTGAGGACTTACAGAAACAGGATACCCCATTGGGTCTGAGGATTTTGTCAAAGTAAGAACTAGTGGTGAGTTTCTCTGTTTTTTTTTCTGCTGTTTTGTTTGTGTTTTGTTTTTGATCTTTCAGCTTTCACCCCCTAATATCTTGACTCAGGAGTTTTATTATTAAGACCTATTAGTTATTGTGCTACATATAAGGGAATTCATTCCTCAGAGGCATAGAATGCAAGAAAGTTTTCTTGATTTGCTGTTGGCAGATACCTTTGGGAAAAACTGAGTGATTTAAGAGCTTTCTGAGACTTTATGAAAACAAAACAAAACAAAACAAAAAGATGGTTTGGTGGAAATTCGTCCAAGTTACTATAAATTTATCTTTAGAAATCATTATCTATCTTTTCAGAAACCCTTCATTTTAGTACTGCATATTATTATAATTCCATGCCAGGTAACAATATAAGGAGTGGATTCCTGTTACTGAATCTGTATGCTGGGTACACCATTACTGCTATTACATTTGGTGACAGTGATCTGTGGGAAGATTAGCATCTTAAAAAGTGTGAAAGTCAATGTCAGATCAAATCCCCCACCCATACAACTGTTTGAAAATATAAGATTTTATTCTACAGTTATATTTCCTTTAGTTCTATCCTTATTTTAATGTACAATTTTTATAAAATTCTAAAATGACCCAGTTAAGACACTTTGAACTATAATTTGAATCATAGTTCACATTTTCTAAATTAATGAGGTTATCATTGTCCTTATTAATTAGGTGGTATTAAACATGTACAAAGATTAAAAATAAAAATTTATCTAGGAAATAATGAGACAAATGATGGGGAGTTATCTTCCTAAAGTTATTTATCAAAAGTTTAGATAATATGAGAAATTTTTCAAAGAAAAATAAATTTAACTACTGTTAAATTCTTTTTTAAAGTATTAATTTTCTAGATATGCCTTATAAGCCTGTTTATATCTATTTTTTTGTTTATGAATAAATGAATAAAACTTGCAGAAACTGAATTGCAAAAAATAATCAAAGTGTGTTGTCTTTGCCTTTGGCCTGGGATCTGTCAGAGGGAGACTGTGAGTTAACATGGTTTTCATTGTTGTTGGTGTTGTCTCAATACTTTTGAAGATCTTTTGTCTCTGAAGATTTTACAGTCTTCCTACAATGATCATTACAGCCATATCTCTCAGTGAAGCCATAACTTCTACATTCAGGAGATTTACTCTAGTCATGACACCAACTTTGTAAGGCTCAAATGCAGGCAAGACAAAGATTGGATCTACTAAACAGTATAGGTTGGTGTATTATCTATAACTGTTCTTATCACAGAAGGGGTGGGAAAACTGTCACTTTGAGAAGTTTGTGCTATGATGACCACATTTGTAAAACTTGTGGTTAATCCAACTGGAAGTCATGAAGGATAGTGATTTCTAGAATGAAAATCTTAGCATTAGCATGCAATGTCCCTTCTCTAGGTAGAAGAGAGCTATTTCTTGATCAGTCATGGAGATGTCTGTCCTGAGTTCTTGTCTAGTAATTCATTTCTGGGTTCCAGTAGAAGCATATCCTAAATAGTCTCTTATTGCTTATTGGGATTTTTATCACAGATTGAGTAGATTAATCTCAATGCCCAAAATGCAATATTGTTCCTACAATTTTAATTTTGGACTGACCTAGTAGCAAATGGAAGGTGGCCAATGTTTTCCAGAGTGTGGGCCAGGAGATGAATCTGTCAGAAGTAGAAACTGCAGAAGGCAAGAGATAATGGAAATCCCAAAGAAAACTGTGACTCTCAGTTCATCGAAGAGTTTCTAAAAACCAACAGAGAGTTAATTTCAAAGGCTCTTCATACCCAAACTCAGCATGTGGGCAGCCAGGCAAATTTGAGAGCAATAAACATTTGACCTCTCCACCCTGATGTATTTTTCCCTAGCTCTTAAAAATTGGATCAATATGATGCTGGTACTCAGTGCCTGGATCTGTAAGTCCTTGTATTTGTAAAGCTAACCCATAAACATTTGACATTGAAGAGCGAATAGACCCCAACTCCAAGGGAGATTTCCATTGTCTGTTTATGATACCCATCACAAAATGCAGAATAATATCCACTTGGAAGTCTGTAAGGAGAAGGTTTACAAGTGCATTAACATGCAAAAAAGTAATAATCATGGCAAGAAAGAAGATTTGAGTCTGTGACCATTCACTAACCCACTGCAACTCAGAAACTTAGGTGATCCTTTGATATTTTTTTTGTAATAGAAATGGGTATGAATGACAAATATAGACACTTTTAAGATCTGTAAATGTTTTTTAGAGGACTTTAGAATGCTTAAAGATTCAGGTGTCTGAAAATAAAGTTCTTTGTGTTCATATAGTGTACAGTAAATTTACCACAATTAAAGGAATGGAGAACAATGACGTGTGCCACAAGCTTGTTCAGCCCTATTGACAAACCTTGTCTTCATGAAATATAGATTTAATTACTGAATGCTTAAAGATGGAAACAAGAGACACATGTCATTTCTTTGGTGGCTTTGGGCTGGATGGTTTACAAAATGACTCTTCTCTTTTTTTTGGGGGGGAGAAGAATAAAACATGTGTAAAGAGAATTTAATTTCTCACTTTATTTTTATGTCTTTATTTCCCTAAGATCAATTGTTAAGGATAGAAAGAAAAGAAAACTTTGCTTTTGTTTTTATTTTCTGGGCTTTAACAAAAGCATTTGACTTTTACGCAAATGCCACTCTCAGGTTGTTAAAATTTAAAACTGAAGCACTACTTGACTTTGTCATTCCAATCATGCATTTCTATTTGTTTATTTATAAGTAGTTGTTCATTTGAGGAAGTCTATATCCTGTGGAGTAACTGCAGGTGCTTAATTGCTTGCCTGTTAGTGAACTATTACAGCAGTGAAACTCTGTGGTAATATGTAGAGAAAATGCTATAAATAGAAATAGCTTTTAAGTAATGTTTCACAACCCTATTTTGTAATCAATTTCTTTTTAATCTTAAATAAATTTACTTTATACAATGACTTTGGGGGGTGGTAGAGGTAATGAAAAGAACAGTATGGATCTGCACCATTTTTTAAATTCCATTTTACGTTTTAAAAAACATTTAGAATTCAAGACTGTGCCAACACAAAATATGGCTCATATACAAACGTATTAATTTGAGATAAATCCAGCAAGTTCCAGAAGAAATCAAGCTATAAAATCAGGAATGAGTTTCCTCTTATGAAAGATATTTCCTTCTCTAGTGTCTCTGGTGGAGAAAAAAGCTCAGCAGGTCTTTGTTACTAATTATTTGTGTGTGTGCATAATGTACATGGTATGCATGTTTATATGTGCATATAAAGATGTAGTATCAGTACACATCAGGTGAAGGCTAAAGTCCAAATAGGATGTTCTCCTCAATCACTCACTAATTTGTTTTATGAGAAAGGGTCTTTGGTTGAACATTGCAGCACAAATAATTAAAACCCAGAGATAGATATTGGGTTTCAACACAAAAATCAGAAAAACAAAGCAGTCGAGCCTCTAAGGAATCTTACGTCTACCAAGGCTGGGCAATTACAGACTAAGCAGGCTAAGAATGTCAGGCCTCTCTCCTCCCATTTGATATTCCCTCTAGTCTTGGTATCAAAGACATGGCTCCCTAGTATTGGGATTAAAAGTGTGAGCCATCACCACCTGAATTTGTTTCATCATTGATCTGTGTAGCCCAGGGTGTCTTTGAACTCTCAGAAATCTATCTGCCACTGTTTCTCAAATGCTGGGATTAAAGGTGTGTGCCACTACTGCCTGACTTCTAGTAGTATAGCTTTGCCTTTCTGATTTTTAGATAAGCTTTATTTATTAAAACATAAATAAAATATCATTATATTTCCCCTTTTGTCTAAAATAAAAAGAAGTATATAACTTATTTCAGAAAATGATATATGGTAGGTAAGTATAATAACTAAAAGTAATATGTACAGGCAATAAGTATATCAATAATGTCTAATTCATTTGTATTTGACAAATTCAGAGAAAATATTTCTTATCTATTTTTCCTTGGTGAGTCCAAAGTCTTGTACTTAATATACTTTCTATTATAATTTGCTTTCTGCATCAGGCTAACCAGAAAAACTATAACTATAACTAACTATAACTATCTAGTCTTCAACTCCTTCAGAGAACCAAGAAGGAAATAATATTAACTGAGTAAGCAGGGAATGCGAGCAAGCAATTTCCAAAAATGTGAGAAAAGACAGAAACAGCTGGATGCCTAGTGTTAGAGAGCACAATATTATAAAGTGAATATACAGCTGCCAGACCAAGAGGCATATTGACAGGAAAGGTATATATCCACATGGAGTAACTTGTTTGCAGAGCTAAAAGAACACTTGTCTTTTGGGTAGTCACTGTCAGATTGGTAAAAACCTCGTGAAGCCATTATTCTCCCTTCAATATGGAATTCATTCACAAAATACCTCAGCAGCATAACTTCTCATGCATGGGCAATGGAGTGACATTTCCATTCCCCTACAGCACGAGGCCTTAAAGCAATAATATTCAATATCTTTGTTCTAACAATCAAATGTACATAGAGTCAATCATGCAAAATTACCTGCTAACAGACCATGTAAAAATTTCTAAAGAAGACAAGCACTGAGTAGAAAAGTACCCTATAGATGTATCTGGGTGTGGGTAAAGCCCAGGTTCAGGGACATTTAGTAACTTTATCTAATCATTTGGAATGTCAAGTATTTCCCCTTGGATGCTGTCTCTTTCCTGGGTCCTGTCATCTGTTCTGGAGTGCTGCTTTGTCTACCTGCCCTTTTTGTGACTTTGATATGCATATTATCATTGTCTTTGCCTATGGAATTTTCCAACTATGTCTGTAAAAACAAGCAAACAAACCAAAAAAAAATTGTGTCGATCACACTTCTTTTTCTTTTTGCTCAGAGGAATCAAGAATAGGTAGCAGTAGCATACCTGAGTTGATTTATTTTGTTTTACCTTCAGATTCAGTTAGCCAGGTTTTCACCTGCCATAGTGAATCTTTCTGGACCTTGAGAGCCTAAACTCACTTAACCCAAAAATAAACTTTGATAGCCTGGACAGTCACTTGAAGTTCCTCTGCAACACTGGAGCATTCATCTTGGGCCTACAGGCCTAGCATTTACAGCCAACTTTTCTGTGAAAAAGGATATTCTAAAGGGCTATTCCTCCTCATCTTTACAATGTTCAGTGTCACTTTCTTTTGGGTCCTGCTTGTCCAATTAGGACATAATACTGTCAGGAGTCAGTAAGGGCATTTTTTTCCCCAATGCTTTACTTTTGCCACAAAGAAAGTAAACTCCATGTGGGCTTTCTTTGATGCCCCTTGGTGTAGGAGGTCTTTCTGTATTTCTGTTGCTTTCATTGGTTAAATAAAGAGACTGCCTTGGCCTTTTGATAGGGCATTCCTTAGGTGGGCATAGTAGACAAAACAAAATGCTTGGAAGAAGGGAAGTGTGACAGATGCCATATTTCTCCTGCCTGAGATGGATGCTGGTTAGACTCCTGCCAGTAAGCCACAGTCAAGTGGCAATATACATTAATGGAGATGGATTAAATGAATATATGAGAGTTAGCCAATAAGAGGCTAGAACTAATGGGCCAGGCAGGAATTTAATTAATACAATTTCCGTGTGGTTATTTTGGGTGTAAGCTAGCTGGGTGGGACGGATCAAGGGGCCTTGTGCCTGGTGGCTGGGGAGCCGAGCATCAGGACAGGGCTGCTGCTCCTCTTACTACACCCATTATCTTCTCTCAAGTAGATTGGTCCTGCCAAGAGAAGACATGTCTCACTGTCACAAAAGGAACCTAGGTTATTAAAATATCTTAAATTGCATATTCTGTAGATCTCTAAAGTGTTTAAAGATGATCTGTCTACCTAAAATATATTATTGTTTGACCTTAAAATCATGCCTAATGTGATTACAAATTTAATTATATTAGGTGACTAACTATTAACCTGATTTCCTTCCTATCCTAATATTTTGGTAATAGGAATTTTCAAGGACTAAAATTTTATATTATATTGTTAAATGAGTTATATAGGTACAATAACTTAAACAAGAGTAGAAATGTTTGTACAGTATGTTCTAACAAAAATGATCTCAAATTTATATCAATATACAAAATTCATATACAATATACAAAAGTCCAATCCAATGTAAAATATTTAAAACTAGTAGATCCTTTTTAAAAGTAGATTCAATAATCTACCTTTTTATCTTATCATATCTATTGTCATAATTCAGCCACAATATGGCTGACAGTTCCAGGTTCCAGGGCCACGCATGTACGGACAAGCCCTCAGGTATGACCCACATGCAGCATGGTTGTATCACCTACATCTGTCACAACCGTGTAAGCCATTACACACATACATGAGCTCTGTCATCTGTATATGTTGTAACCACGTCATCCCCCTTGCACATGGGCTAGGCAGCTCTTAAAAGCTGAATGTGCCATCTTCAGCTCTCTCTCTCTCTCTGTCCACACTGACTTTCACCAGGCCTGTACACCCTCCTCCCCCCAATAAACTCCTAAGCAGGTTTGTTGAGTGTTCTGGGTTTCCTTCTCACTCATGCCAGGTAATTTCATCTATATCCTCTTTTTTTTTCTTTTTAAAGTAGATTCAATAATCTACTTTTTTTATCCTATCATATCTATATCCCTCTTCTTTTTCTTTTCAAAACAAGACTCTGAGGCCACTGGTAGAGGCACCAGGATTTTTCTTTACTGCTTATACTGGCTTTTTAAAACCCATTCCCTTTAAATGGATACCTTGCTCAGCCTAGATATAGTAGCAAGCGTTCTGGTCCTTCTTCAGAGCAATGTGCCTTACCCTCTCTGAGGAGTGGATGCAGTGGTGGAGGGTATGGTGGGAGTGAAAGTAGAGAGATTTGGAAGAAGGAAAGGAGTTGGAACTAGGATTGGTATGTAAAATGAAAAAAAGATAGTTTTTTTTTGCTTTTGTTTTTAAAAAAATAAAAATAAAAAACAGGAAAAACAGAACCTTGAACCTTTCCGTTGTTTAGCTTTTTCCCTGACCGTTACCAATAACAACATGTAACCAATCCCCCTAAACAATGACAAATATCTACAATTCATTGAATGACCAAAACCACCCACCCCATCTCTCAGGATGTGGGTGTTGTAGTCTTAAATTTAAATCCTGCTGTCTGAGGGCAGTAGTATCTTTAGGGGGTCCTGAAAAGAAAAATTTGGGTTAATTGCCAAGTTCTGTGAGTGAGCTGTATCATTTTTTGTCTTGTTATGCATAATGGGAAAGCACAGGGCTTGCCTCAAGTCCTGGCTAGAGTAGTCTGTTATGTTGGATCATCTCAGCTAGACACCTCGAAATTATTCTGAGCAGTTTGTATCTGAAAGCTGATCCTGAGGGGATGTTTTTCAGCTTAGTGGTGTTATCATAGTCATGGAGGGTCATTATTGTGGGGTCCCACCCCTCTTATGGAGATATCAAAGATCACTGTTAGACATTCTTATAGTTCACTGTAGAAAACTGATAGAGACTATCTGAAATCATCTTCAGAAAGGTAGATAATTTTTTTCTAGAATTGGTTAGTACTCTATATGATCACTAATATCATGACAAAAAGTTTAAAATACATATATTTTTAAGCTTATATATATATATACATACATACTTATATACATTATAAATCTTATCCCTTATGAAAAGCTATCAAAGTGTCAATATAAAACCAAAGGATTATGATATTATTTGTAATAAAACACTCCTTAATTTTTTGTTTTTTTCTCTTCTGATATGAGAGATATTTTTAATTTTACTTTAATAAGCATTCTTTGGATTAGAGAAGGAGAGAGCCACAATCCAACTCCAGAACCAGCTTTAATCTTTAATTGGACAGGGACTACAGAAAGACTATTTTCATTATATATCTGTAGAGAACATCAGAAACAATAATTTGGGAAGATTTATGAAATTTTACCCTGTTGGGAAGGTGATATACAAATAGGTCAATTTAATCTTTTTCTTGAGATATTCTTTATCTAGATGATTTGTTCTTTTTCTTCAGATTTCTTATTTGTCCAGTAGTTTTCAGATTCCTTAGCTGGATAACTTTATTCTCCCAAGAAGACAGAAAGAAAGTCTTTCCCCAAGCCTCATTTTGGGGAGATTCTCTTTTGGCAAGTTATAACTGATCAAATGAAAAGCACTTGTTATATAGGTTAGTTCAGATTAAGGGACCATGATGTTTGGTGAGCTATCATCTCTCCTAATTAAGAAGTTGATCTTGTTGAAATTGAATGTTTATCAATTTATATGGTATCCATGGCTTTCTTCTCCTGTGGGAAGAAAAGCAAAATGCCTTTTCCCATGTAACACATGTCCTGGTTTCTGTCTTGAGGTCAACACCTCTTTAAAGTATATAGGCTGATTTAATTCCATAGTTTTTTTTCCACTATTCACTGTCTCTTTATAGCTAGGAAATGTCTTTTAGCAATCTTTGGAAATCATTAAGAGTCTGCAATCAATCTCACGTATTTTCACCTTTTGAGGTCTAATTTTCTTTAACCCCATTTTATAACTTAAATAATTAATAGAATCTCCTCTTTGTATTTTTTTCAGGTGCAATTTGTATTCCCTAAAAATGCAAAAGTTTCTTTACTTCTTCAAACATTCTTTCTAAAGTACCTATGTTTGACTCAGTTAACAAAATGTTTTTCATGTAATGGCAAACAATATATTGAGAAAATTCATTGCATATCATTTCCAATGGCTGACTTACAAAATATTGGCACAGGATGAGGCTATTTAATATTGCCTGTGGAAGAATCTTCCCTGGCTATCTTTTAGCAGACTGAGAATTATTGTAAGTAGGAAATGCAAAGACAAATTTTTCTTTGTCTTTTTCTTGCAAAGGTATAGTGAAGAAACAATCTTTTAAATAAAAAACTACAAGAGTGTCCATCCTTTAGGCAATAGAGTAGACAAAGGAATGTCAGACTATAGAGAGTTCCTTGACTGAATCACCTTATTAACAGCTCTTCATTTTGTTACCATTCTCCATTTTCCAGATTTCTTTTTAAAAACAAATACAGTAGAATTCCAGGGGCTAGTTTATTCTATAATATGCTCAGCATCTAGTTGCTCCTATATCAGCTGTTCTAAAGTTTGTAGTTTCCTTATTGTTAAAGGATATTGTTTAACCCATACAGATTTGTCTGTCAACCATATTAAAGGTAGGGCTGTTGATGCCTTTGAAATATTAGCAACTGTTGTGCCCTGTTCTTGTATAACCTGAATGGTTGTTGACTGCTCTATATAAAAACTTTCTAATATTTTCTACTGAATCATATAGTAATTTATGGTTTGTTTTTTTGTGATTGGGGGAATGTTAATCTAAGTATTCCATTGTTGTAAAAAATCATGTCTCCAAAAATTCATTGCTATGTTAGCTAATATGGTTTTAATAGTCCTCTCTGTTCTTCTGTCCTCTACATTTGAACCATCATGCACTTTGTTTTGCCAGAGATAAAGTTCTGATCCCTAAAAACTAAACATTTAAATCCTGAAGAGGACAATTTAGATACCAAGATTTTGGTGGAGTTATTGTTACATCTGCACCTGTGTCTATAAGACCTTCAATGACAACATTATTTATTTGTACTTTTAATCTTGGTATTTGTTCATTTATAAAAGTTTGCCAAAATACTCACTTTATGCTTTTTCCTAAATTTTTTAATACATTATAATACAATTGAAATGCCACTTCATTTCCCCTTTTGGTTAAAATAAGAAAGAAAACTGTAACTAATATAAGAAAACTATATACAACAAGTGCAATGACTATATACAATATAGTGGAAACTGTTCTATTATCCACAGTAGTATAGACTATAGGTTCTTTAATTGCTATGGGAAATAGTTTCCCAGACCTTTTTGCCACAATTATAATATTTCCCATTTTTTTCTCAAACCTCTGGAAATCAACTCTACTATCGATATATCATCATGTTCATGAAATTCTATATTAAGAGTATCTTGGATCAGTTTCTCCAAAGGTAATAATCTTGCATTTAATGGTCTAATTATTCTTTTGCATAGAGAATAGGCATTCTCAAAAGTCAGAGATTTAATTTTTATTTGTCTAGCTTCTGAATTGGTAACATTCTATTTACTGCTGAAGTCAGTCTTTGTAAGAAATCTATAAAGGCTTGCTTTGGGCCCTGCAAAACTTTAGCAAATGACTCAATTTTCTTTCCTATTTCTCCAATTATGTACCATGCATTCAAAGCTGCTGCAAGGATAAATGTAGCATATACACCTGTCTTTATATACTAGGATATTTTCCTTCTCCAATAATTTGATTTTGGGAGATTTCCCTACATATAGCTTTACTCCATTGTTTAATAATCTTAACCTCTTCTCCGAACCAGGTACTCCTTTGTTATTGTATACCAGTCTCTAAAACTCAATTAACAAAATCTTTCTAGTCATTAGGGATAATTATATTATGAACTGACCACAAGTTTAACATTTGCTTCACAAAAGGTGAATGCATGGGATATGAGACTATTGCTTCCTTGAATCTCCTTAAATCTAATAATGACATGGGTGTACAGTTAGCTGTAACAGAGCCTCTGCCATTTGGTAATTCCTGTCAGGTTACTGTATATGTTAAGATTTGTTGTCTGAAAACCTTAGGCTGCTGCTCTCTATTCTTTTAATGCAAGTCTGAAATTGGCTCTCCATTTAATTCTTCTGTCTAGGCTTAATCTGTTTTATGAGATTTTTCTAAGGCCTGTATCTTAGCACTCATATTAATCAACTTTTTTAGTGATAATACAAAACTGATAATGCTGACAAGGTTTAAAATTGACATTACCTAAATTCCATCCAAATTAGATATCCTCTCATTTAATTGTTCCATTTTCAAACTGTCTAGCATATTATCTTACGGAGACCCAAATCTCTCCATTATAATGGCTTTATTTATTAAAATATAAATAAAATATCACTACAGGACATGTTGCTTACTGTTTGACTAGACTTGCTAAACAAGATGATTGAGAGATACCCCTGTGTCTGTCCCTTCCATTCTCTCCAATTCATCCTGTCTTTTCACTGCCAGCTTCTCTTTTGTCAAAGAGATTACACCTATATGCCTCAATTTTTATTTTTAGCTGTATACAAGAAATCTGAATTCAGTTCCTCCTACTTGCACTGCAACTTTACCCGTTGAACTAACTCGCCAGCCCCAACACAACTCTTACAAACAAGGATGCCATACTCCCTAAATGATGCACATGCTAATAAATTTTATTCATTTTCCTCTATATTATGTATTTGGGCAATTAATATAAACTGATTTAGCTATATAATACAAGATCAAGAATATACTATTTACCCCTCACTTATTTATTTATTTATTTATTTATTTATTATAGTCCTTTATTTTACATCCCAACTACAGTTTTCCCTCTCTTTTTCCTCCAATTCCCTCTGCCCTGACCTCCCCTCTGGTGCTCCCAATTCACTCCTCCTTTGTGTGAGAAAAGTGGTAGGTTTCCCAGGGATAGCAATAAACAATGGCATATTTAGTTCAGGTAGGACTAAGCTCATCCCCTTTTATTAAATCTGGAAAAGGCAACCCAGTATGATGAATAGTTTCTGAAAAAAACAACCAAAACATTAAGGATGGTGCCTGTTCCCACTACTAGGAGTCACACAAGTAGACTAATCAACATAACTACATATGTGTAGAAGGCCTAATCTGGTCCCATACAGGCTCCCTGGGTGTAGATCCAGACTGTGTTAACTCATTTGATCCCAGATTAATTGTTATTCTAGCTTCCCTTTTGATGGCCTTAACCTCCCTGCCCCCAGATCTTACATTCATTCCCCCTCTCTTTAACAGGATTCTCCAAGCTAGGCCCAATGATGACTATAGGTAATAGGTTGTATGTCTGGGCTGCATTCCTCAATTGGAAGTCCTGTCCACGCACAGGAGATGACTAGCTCATGATATGCATATGCCATTGTTAGGAATCTTTGCTAGGATCATCTTTGTAGATTCCTGGGAATTTCCCTTATATCAGATTTTTTATCTGAACCAGAAATGCCCACTCCCCTTCCTAGTTATCTCTTTCAGTGCTCTTCCCCACCTTCTTCCACAACCCAATCTCTCATCTTCCCATCTCTACCCATCCCTGTCTACCCATAAGATTGCTATTATTTCCCCTTACCAAGGATATCCATGAGTCCCCACTTGGGCTTACCTTGTCCCCTAGGGTCAAGACCTATCTGGGTCTATGGATTGTAGCATGGTTATTTATAGGTAATTACTAAAACTATCAAAAATATTTCTGGTTTAAAATATAGAAGAGAAAATAATAAGCAAACAAACAAAACCAAAATCTGTTTATCTATTGCTTCATGAAGAAGAAACCTGTAGCAGACAACACTTTAGTACAGAAAAAGGAATATTTAGAAAATAAATAAACATTATGTGACATAGTAATATTAATAATAAAATAATGTCAGAAATAAACACCTCCCCTTTTGTCTAAATAAGAGAGTTCTAAGCCAAATATAAAACTACATACATAAGAATAAATATCAAGTTTTGTTCAGGGAAAATAAGAGGGAAAAACTTATATAAAAATTAGAATCACAACCAACATGAACAACATTAAAGAAGAAATATATGCTAAATGTTTCAATAGTTATCCTATCCTAAGGAGTCTAAGTCTTATATTAAAAATGGCTTGGCTAAATCTTGAGAAGACAGTAATTATGAGTATCTAGTCTTCAAACCCATCAAAGATATGAGAAGGGGAATAATATTACTTGAGTGAACAGAAAGTACAATCAAGCAACTTCCAAAAGGTGCAAGAAATGACAAAGACTACTGGCTACCTGAGCAATCACCCAAAGTCTCATTTGCAATGTTGGGGCAACCAACTTTGGCTAAGGCCTAGAGTATCTGAAAGACCATTTTTAGAGGAAAGAAAATTTGAAAAACTGTTATACCCTCTCTTGACAAGGTTTGGCAATCTTTTTGCTTGTATCGTGCTTGTCCAGTCTGGAGATCTTGCATTTTCTCAGTGCTCAAGCCAGGCGCAGTTCTTTGCCCAAAGGCCAGATTTTCAAAGAAGAAAACAAGCTCCAAGTGGAGTGTTTTTTGGTGCCCAACATTCTTTCAGGAATAGAGCAATGCAGCCAGGAACAAACATGTCTCATGTCAACAGAATCCTTACTTATTTAAATGATATATTCTACAGATCTTTGAAGTGTTTGAAGATTACCTATCTATGTAGAATACAATCTCCATGCATCTAAAGAACCTGATTAGTCTAATTAAAGCATGACAAACATGGATTACTATTGACCTGCATCTCTTAATACTTATATATATCTCAAAGACTAAGGATTTATAATTTATTGCTAATAATGTGCATCTGGACAAGGTCTTGGTACAGTCATCTTAGTAAAAGCTTTACATAGATAGGTCACATGTCATTGTCAAGTCTTCATTAAAAAATGTCTATCTTGATTAACCATTTTGGATAAAAATACAAACTTTTTCATATCTATCAATCATTATTATTTTAACAGTTAAGGCACAAAAATCTTTTAATAAAGATGTCATCAAAATTAAAAGAAGACCACTGTTGCCAGAAAAAATACATATTTGGAAAGTAATTAAATTTTCTGTTCAAAAGTACTTCATTGGATATTACAATTTAATTTTTGTTTATAAACTTTTTTATGTGAGTTTTATAGAGATAACTGGTTTGTAATATCATTGATATTTATTTCATTTGTATATGTGGTTTTGTTTATGATTTGAAGAACATCTTTCCTCATATAATTTTGTGTTTTAAAAGGGCGGCTTTTAAAGCACCTTTACAGTTTAAAATTTTTAATGGCCAGAAATTTTTATTTCTTAAAATTATTAAGTTTTATTGTGAATCAAGTTTTTTCATATCAAATGTTAAACGACACCATCATTTTTAGACTTGTGTCTAGAATTCATAAAAAATCATACATATAAATGTATATATATATGCACATATACAGGCAGAGGCTGCTCGTTCATTTCCCAGCTGCATCAAATCTGAAATCATCACTCAGAAACTATATTAATTACAACACTGCTTGGTCAATGACTCTAGTGTATTTCTAGTCAGGTCTTACATCATAAATTAACCCATTACTGTTTGTTATTTTATGTTTTATCATAAGGTTTGTGGCCGACTGGCAAGGTTCTAGCTGATAGCTTGCTTCTTTCTCCTCTGGTGGCTATATGGCATCTCACTGACTCCACCTACTCTCTCTATGTAGCTTTTCTAGCCCATCTATATTCTGTTAAACCACTGGCTAAAAGCAGCTTTATTATTAACCAATGACAATAAAACATATTCATAGCATACAGAGGGGAATCCCATATCACACATACATATGGTAAATTTTAAGAAAAAGAATCTTTGAATTTTACTATGCATGTGTAACTTATCCATGAATAAATCTTAAATCTGTTTGTGGGTGTGTCTGTAAGTTATAGTTTTATTTTAAACATGTGTGGACTTGTGTTGTATACACTCCTTTCCTTGTATGTGCATTTATAATTTATGAAAGGTGAAGTTCTTACTGGTTTAGCAACCAGATAACTGAATTCTCTATTTTGAAGCAACACTCTTAACTACATACAAATTAATAAACACTGAATAGTCAGGAGAAAAAATTAATTTGAAAAACTACCCATAATTATTGTTTTTCTAAAGTGGTTTTGGTATATTCTTTTCTAATGTCCATGGTTTCACTAGCTCCTGGGAACTATCTAGGTGTTCAGTTCCAGGAATATTCATGCCTGTGCATGTGTGTGTGTGTCTGTGTATATAAGTGTATGTGTGTTAAACAAAGAAAAAAGACTATCAAACTGAGGGTTGTGTGAAACATGGGAGGACTGGAGTGGGCAAAGTTATTGGGGAAAGAGACGCAATTGTATATTAATTAAAGTGTATCGTATATGAATTAAATTTTAGTTTTATTTTTAGCATTTGTGTTTGTTTGTATGTGCATATGCCATAGTGATGTGTGGTCATAGAGCAACTTTCAGGAGTCAGTTATTTTTTCCATCATGTGGGTACCAGGGATTGAATTTAAATAATTAGCTTTGCAGTGGGGACATCCCCCAGCTGAGCCATCTCATAGGCTTTGATGTACTACAATTCATAATGATCCTAAAACAAGCTCAGAATGTGACATCTCTGTTGTAACTATCAGTTTTCAAAGAAAAAAAAACAAAAAACAGAATATAGTATTGAAAGTGGGCAGAAAATATTTGAGTTCAATGGAAGATTTTTCAATTCAGCTTCTTGTCCTACCCAGAAAGAGCATTGGACCTCCTCTCTTTCTAAATCCATTTCTGTCTCCTAATTCATTATATTAGTCTAAATAAATAAATAAAAGATAGGCAGAGCAAATTTTCACACACACATTTTTTTAAAGAATTATACAATTTACAATGTCTTACTCATTGTCCTGTCTGCTTACCTTTTTAATTTTTTTATTGATTTTATTGAGCTATACATTTTTCTCTGTTCCCATTCCTTCCTCTTCCCTCCCATTCTACCCTCTCCCATGTCTGCTTATCTTGTACCTCTTTTATGTATTGCATTTTTTAATTACCTTAAAATTTAGAATAAACAAATTCTTTTATTTGTTTCTATCTCTTGACAGTTTCCCTGATTTTTTTATAATTATGCTCTGTAATTCAGTCATAACTGAGCTTTCAAACCGTCTGACAAAGCAAGGCATAGTTGTATCATTAAAAATCATAAATAGTGAGTTACACACAACATATTAATGTGCTTTCAATATAACCTCATGCATACTGATTAGTAGCCAATATTTTGAGTATTCAAGTATAAACATGCAAATTGTTCTAATGTACCCTTTAAAATATGTTTATTTAATTTTAAATGCCATTGCAGCATTTTATAGTGAGGACAGGCAAATCGGTCGCAACTCTAAAAACAAACTTTGGAGACCGAAAATATTGAGAATTGATAAATATGCAGAAAAATATGCCTTTTTGTCTAGTGTTACATATCACACAATAAGTGGGGAGGGGCTAATTGTAATTTATCTCACACCTGCTTGGTGACTATAAGGAAATGATACTGGAACAACGTTCAGAGGAGAATATGATATGGAATATTGACCTAACATTAAGGTCCAGGGTACTCTCAGCTACCCCATTTAATTTGCACAAGCTATAGAAATCACCCAGGCAATTTATAGCAAGAATCCTAAATGTGTTGATTTTCTTTGACCCAGTTAAATGCACTTTGCATACACCAAAATAATAAGGATTAATATCTTTGGACAATAATACTCTGAGCTTCCTATATTAGGACATTCTTAAATTATTTACTTGGATCGTTGAGAATGAAAAACTTGAAGTGAAAAACAAGAGTCTCATGTGTCCAGCCTTTATGGTTCCCAAACCCATTACTAACTTAGCTTTCGAAAGTGATTCCGTTCTCAGGCAGTTAGAAAATGAGCAAAGAAACTTGAAGCCGCTTGCAGTCACCGCTTCAAGTGCACTTCTTTAGGCTTATTAAGGTGATAAACACCTTTGACCAAAGCTTATGGTCAGCAACATGGTCAGCAGAATCAGACACTCCTGTTACTTTTGGCTTTTATGGGTATAACAGAGCAGCTGCGTAAGCAGCTTGCTGTGGCAGTCCAGATTGCCCTAAGACTGTTCGTCACCACCTGGTTTGGGGTTTTCAGGGAGCGCAGGTATGTTTTAATAACCTTGGAACCAGGAACTCTTCAGAACCGTTCCCATCCCCAGCCAGTCACTGTATATTTTGGCAAAGGCAAGCTTATTTCTAAGGAAAGAGAAATATTTCCATTCTTTAATAAGTCATTCCAAGTTTCCTGTGATGTTATAAATAATCAGGCAAACAGCCGGCTTTATTCTGCTTAATTTGATATGGCAGGTTTGCAGTGTCGAAAAGTTCACTCTCAACATAAACCATGCAACTGGACTCTGACCAATATTCTCCTTCATGATGGGAGAAACTTTATTATCAACCTCATTCAGAAAGGCAGACTCTGCCTGGCCTTCCCAGGCACCGCCAGATAGAGAAGTCTGAGCTGGCCCTACATACTGCTAGCGTGAGGTCAACCCTTCCTGGGTTTTCTCTGAGGGACCAACACTAGTCTGACAAACTTAGCTAATATACCTGTCATTCAAGGTCAGGGAGAAGGAGGCTAGAAAAACAAAGTTGAAATTAACATGTGAGTAATCGGGAGAAGAAGCATTACATATCCTTTCCAGTAAACATTTCGATAAAAAGAGGCATGTTATTCTCTCTGTGACACTCTATGTCAAATGCCCTTTCACAACCAAGTTCAAGGCTGACTTAGTTAGACCTTGTAAATCCACAGAGAACTGAATTCTGGGCACAGAGATGAAGGTCACCTGACAATAGTGATGAAAGATAAAACTACCATAAATTTAGATGTTTGGCCAAGAGTTTTAAATCTGCTGAAAGAGCTAAAAAGGCTTTCTGCCAATTAGGCTGTTTTTTAATAGGATGTTTCTGTTGTTTTTAGTCCTTTGCCTGTATTTACAAATTGAACACATTCAGATGAAACAGTTCAAGTGTGGTTTTCATTGATTCACAAAAGTTTTTTTAAAAGGAAGAAAAAAAATGAGCTTGCTTTTGGCTAATTTGAAAGTTAAGCAATATCTTTTAATAATACATTTGTTTAAGTTGTTCATAGTTCATCTGGTGTTATGTTTTAAATTTGTATTTTATCCAAATCTGACCTCCTTTTCTTTCCATTTTTCATGAGGCCTAAGGCTACTCCTGTTTCAATTAAGATCATTTTAGCAAATGCTTATTTGAAATGCATTTATCAGGCTAAGTAGGAAACCAAAGAAAGATGAGGATCAGGGTTTAGATCAAGGTTTTGAATATATTGTTTAAAAGGTATGTGGTTGTTTTTCCCAGGAGAGAGGGAGAACAGAGGAAAGGAAAAGGGAAAAAAACAGGAATAGAGGAGGAGAAATGGAATAAGGGGTGAGGGATAACGATAAAAGATAGAATGGAGGAGGGTGGCCAGAGATAGAGAGAGACAGAGAGATAGATGCTCATGTGAGTGAGGAAGTGGTAGCATTGCATTAGTTTACCAGAAAGCCTGTGATGAAGTGTCCTCAAACAGGTGTCTTCAACAATCAGACATTTATTGTCTCACAGTTCTGGAAGTTGGAAGTCTGAAGTCACCGGGTTGATGGGGTCTTTTCCTATCAAACTCTGAAGGAACATTTTTCATTGACTCCTCCTTATTTCTGATGTTTTACTGGCAGCCTGTAGACTTCCTAGGATTGTAAGTAAATAACTCTACCTTTTTTTTCTTCATTACATTATATTCTTTTTAAAAATGTTTATTTATTTATTTTTATGTATATAATGTCTGAATATTTGCCTGCATTCCAGAAGAACGTCAGATCTCATTAAAGCCATGTAGTGGCTGGGAATTGAACTCAGGACTCTTGAAGAGCAGTCACTGCTCTTAACCTCTGAGCCATCTCTCCAGCCCCATTATATTCTTTCTGGCTGTCAATTCTCATATGTTGAACTTCTCGTCAGACATCTACTCACAATAAAACAGGGCAGCACCCTATTTTAGCATAACTTTATATTAATTAATCATATCTGCAATAACTCTATTTCAAAAAAGAAGTTCATATTCTGATGTAGGGAGAATTAGACTTTGAAGCATCTTTTGAGAGAGGGCAACAAATAATGCCAGTAACAGGAACAAAATTGCCCCCCCTTATAAGGTCACATTATAAAGCATTGGTAACCTAACCCATTTTTATTTGTGAGACAAAAATACTTTCTGGAATGCCAAGATGTCAGTTACAACAAAAACAAAATAACTTAAAGATTGAAGATTGGGATATATTTTTATTAACATTCCCTAAATTTTCCTTCAACCATAATGAGACAGGTGAAATGTCATCCATGTATATTTTCCAGTTAAGATTCAGTTGAGATGGCTTTGTTTTAAAGACCACTAAATTTTAATTGGATATGTTTAACCAAAGCATTCAATAGAAATATTTCTGGCCTGAACAGATCCTATGCTAGATAAGGGCAAATATAATAAAGATGTCAGGATGCCTTGCTGCAGCAAGTGAGATCATTATACAATTATGTTACTTAGGGAGGCAAAGGGCAGAATACATCTTTTTACTATAAAATCTTACAATTGTGAATTTATTGAATTTATATTTTCATGTATTTCTTTTGGAGATCTTCCACTAGGGTTGGAGGAGGTTACAATAAAATGTTACCCTGATTTCTTTTTTATACTAATAACAAGATAAATTAATTTAAAAGCCTGTGTCTTCAGACAGTTTGATGATTTTTTTTGCAATTAAGAACTATCAAATAAAACCTTTGCTCTTGTAGACAGCCATATAAAATTCACCCCAAACACTTTGAAATTGAACCCCCAATTCATTAATTCAAATGATATCCTGTCAAACATTCTATGCAAGTAATGCTTTTGATACTGGAATAAAAAATACTGAATAAAACTGTTTTCTCGCTTACATAAATTATGTTACAGAAACCACAGTACATCCACCTTTCCAAGTAGCCTGTACTAAATTCTATTTACACAACATAAATGCAGGAACAACGAGTAAAGGCATAGAGTGCTTCTCTTTCACTGAATTTATCAGAGAATTAGAATTTATACCAGTTGTGGCTCTAGGCAGAAGAATTTTGGTCATTGCCATTTCTCCGTGAATTCTCCTTAAATCACCATTTGAGGTCATCATTAGCACAAAATGAGTGATAAGTAGTGTGAAGGTGTGAGAGGTATAGTCATGAGAGTACAGAGAAGTTGTAGTGTGTTAACACATTTGTGTATGGCAATTGTCACCAGTACTACATTTGTAGAACTAATGACAACTACTACAGGCATTTTCCAGATGTGGGACAGTGAATGGAAAGTCAGTGTGCAGAAAATATGTCGCAATCACAAAACTCAACACAATGAGAAAGCCACCAAAAGACAGTATGAAACAATTTATTTTATTTAAATGAAAATATTTAAATACTACAGAAAGTTAGCAAGCAATGTGAAATGTAGTGGGGAAATAAGGATTAGATATATTGGATTTGTTTTGTTTTGATTCCCCCAAAGCTGCCCCTGAGACTGTACATAGGTAGAAACAATTTATATGTTAGCTTGGTTATTACATAATACCCAGTTACTCAAAGACCAGTTATCACCTAGAGATTCTGTAACCGTACTTTCCAGATAAATTAACATTGCAGAAGAAACAGTTCCCCAGATAATCAGACTGGCTAAGTTTTGATACCATAGAAAGAGTAGTTAAATTTTCTAGAAAGTTAAGAAGTTCCTGTAGACAAAAAATTTCTCCTTTCTTGGTGGGATTCCAACATTCTCTTGCTGTTTTCTGTGTGCCTTTCCAAGCATTTATAGTTTTTTAGTCAGTTTCTGCATTTGCTTAATTTGATTTCTTGTGGTGAATCTCACATGTATTTAACTCCTACTAATTGTAATTTTTTTGTTCAAATTCTATATGATAAAGCAGTAGCCATAGGAAGAACCATAGAGAAACAAAACTTGAAGGAGGCAAAGATACAATACCCCCCAAAATACGTTTTTATGATCATGCACTGTCATGGGTAACCCAGCAAAATCTATGGAAATACTCAAAACAACTGCTTAGAACAGACCTTTAAAGTATAGCATGGATGATAGAGGAAGCTAAGTATTTCAACCATGAACTCTACCCAACTCCTTAGAGAACACATTTATCTTATACTTGTGTACTTCCTTCCTGTTCTATGTCACAGAACCCCCACAGGGAAAACATAGAGAAATTCCAAGGACATGGTCAGGGCACAGACAAAATCTGACATGAGGGTTCTGGAAAGATGGTAGTCTCTATCCAGCTGCCAGAAGTACTTTCTCAGATAAGGAGAAGAAATTATGATTTCGCTAATATATTGTAAGGACCGAAAATATCCTAGCTACAATGATGAAAGATGAATAAAAAAAGAAAAAAATACATTACTGATTTTCAAAGAATTTCAGATTCATTGAAAAGCATCAACTTCTGAGGAGATGGCTCAGTAGGCAAAATTCTTTCTGAGCAAGGATGAGGACCTGACTTTGGAGTCTAGAACCCACAAAAGACCAGATGGAACAGCACACATCTGTAACCCTAGGGCTACTACTGCTAGGGGTGAGGTGAAAGCATGAGAAATCTTGGAAGCCTTCAGGCTATCTAATCTGGTTTATGAAGTAGCAAAATGACACAACAAAAGACCCTGTCTCAAACATGGTAGAAGATTAAGATTGGCACCCAAGATTTGCCTCTGATCATACACACGCCCACACTCATTCACACAAATATATTCTCATACACATGCACATCTGTCATGTGCAGACATTAATCATAAACATAAAGATTTGAATAGATAATAATAATAGAAATTATAATAATAGAAATAAATGTCACAGAGTTTTTACAAAGGACTTGCACACAAGTAGGTGTGTAGAAGAGTTAGCGCTGTAAAGACATGGCAGAGATCACGGAGCGATATTTATGAAACAAGCATGAGATGGGGCCTACTGATGTTGTTGCAGTTAGTTCCGGGTGCCATCTTTCAATAAAGATAGAGATTAAAAATGGAGAGTGATGTAGAAAAAGAAAGCATTATCAAAAAGACCATTATACAGGAAATTGAAATTCATCAGTGTATTTGGGCAAGAGAAGACTGCTGAAATGGCAAGGGCTGGGCTTTACAATACTCATCTAAAATCAGAAATTTCTTTCTAGTTTGCCTGCTGACTTTAAGCAGATGTTCCTTTAAAAAAAAATATGGAAGTTCTGTCCACATCTACCCTTGATTCTTTTCTTGCCCTGAAGCTGAGTTTCATTCCCATGCTCTTCCCTGCCCCACCCCTTTGCTCTGTTTTTCATTTAGATCTTCTATTTGGAAAAAATGAACAACTCACCACTGTCTGAAACCCTTTGTTATCTTAGTCTAGCCTCACATGTCATGTGCAGCCAAATCAGTGTGACATCAAATAAACACTTACAATAGGAAGAACAGAAGAATGGAATCCCAGTGATTTCCTCATGCTCAGGGGTTCATGATTCCTGTTTAGTATCCAGGCTCATAGAAATATCTTGATGGTTAGAGACACATGCTTGTTGCCAGTGTCCATGAAAAATTGAGACATAGAAATGTATAAAATACAGTGTTTCATTTTCTACCGGGCTTGATCTAATTATAGCCAGCAGGTACAGTTAGATCAAGAACATCGACTAACCCTACCTTGGCCAGAAAGCAAAAGTCAGCAGCCCTCATTTATTTTATTTTTCTTAGAATACTGTTGAAGTATTTCACACCCAATCCTACTCTTTCCTTTCTTTCCACTTTTCCATCCTGAAACTTTGATTTACCTATAAAACAATCTAATAAAGGCCAGAGAAAGAACAGTGGCCATAAAACCCTCACACATCTGAGCACAGCTCTTGATTGTAGTGATCCAGAAAATGCCTCCAGCTCACAATAGTCATAGTTTGGCAGCTCCTGACTCCACTATTTTCTTCTCCAATCACTGAGTTTTTATAAGTCGGTGAGGTGAGGATTGGCAAATCATTATTTCATAATCACTTGGCAATGTTTTCTTTAAACTTCCAAATAATATAAACATGGTGATTCACAGGGAGAGGTTTATCCTGACAACTCAAAGATTGGTCCATGACCATGGAGAGCCAGAGAGAGGAATGAATATAAGGGAACACGATGCATGTGATTTCATAGACTCTGATAGGTTCACACATATTTTAGATTCACATGGGCCCCACTGATTTTATATTTTGGATTTCTTGGGGTTATTTTTGTGGTGCAAAGGAAACTATCCAGAGAATGAAAAGTGGACAGTCAGCATATATTAGCTGCAGCTTTTACTAGAAAAGTGTTATAGAAGAATGACCTTGCCATTTATCTCCACAGGTAAAATGCCAGATTCATAGAAAACTCGAAGTTGGTTTGGAAGCTAGCAAAGAAGTTGGTGTGGAAGCTAGCAAAGATCAGCTTTGTAAAATGTCAGAAACTACAAATGTTGCAATAGTCATGTTTATTCTGTATCTCAATGTTTTAGAGGGAATATGATGCCATTCGTGATTCTGTTTGTGTGATTCACACATCTCAGGGTCATGAAAGTTAGAATTTTGATTTACATCTTTGAAAATCAAATTTTTTCTATTCCCATGGGACCTTCCTTAAACACAGAATCCTTAGTAAACAACTTAGCAAAAATTATGACTGAAAATACCCCCAAGGTTCCGCAGTCTTTCTTTATGTGGAACCTTGGGTATAAAAATAACACAAGCATCTAGGACTGTCCAATATAAGAATTGCAGTGCATGACACCTGTCTGTGCTCTATGCACTACCATACAGTTCGCGAGCGTCGGGCATGGGGCTGGAGGTTGAAACACACAAAGACACACAGAGACAGCACAGACAGACAGACACAGACATGGACTGGTAAGAAGCCCTCTATTCAATAGCACCATGGAGGCTTATATACCCAACGGTCAGGTGGGCCAACAGGTGAAAACCTTATCCTCTGATCCTCAAGGCAACACGTGCTCATGAAGCTGAGCTGGTAAAGAATTTTTTTGAGACAGCTTTCAGTAACTCAAATCAGAAAGAAAGTAAAGATCTTTAGCAGGGAAGAGCAGCTGGAGGCCAGGACTCCAAATGATCCCAACATCTCCCCCCTAAATTTTTTTTAAGACAGAAGACCTTTCTGTCTTAGGTCATCTCAGAAGAGTAAACCCTTACCCATCTTTGGGAGGCCCCTTCCCTGTCTTTGGTGGGCCCTCTTCCGTAGAAGTTGCCCATCTATGTAGGAGTCTTCATTGTTTGTGCAGTATTTGCAACCAAACCTGGGGTACATCTGAGTTACTGGCCAACAGGCTCAGAAGGACTTGCTAAGTGACCATATGCTACATTCTCATGGATTGTCTGATCTTACACAGAATTCAGAGATGAACCATGGCAACAGGCATTAAGATTGCCAGCAAGAGGGTCCCCAATCATGACTGGACCCAGCCTCCCAGTTGGGCTATGGTATTCTTTTTTTTTAAAGATTTATTTATTTATTATGTATACAGCATTCCTCCCATGTATGCTTGCATGCCAGAAGAGGGCACCAGATCTCATTATAGATGGCTGTGAGCCACCATGTGGTTGCTGGGAATTGAACTCAGGACCTCTGGAAGAGCAGTCAGTGCTCTTAACCTCTGAGCCATCTCACCAGTCCTGGGCTATGGTATTCTACCAACCCTTTGGCTAAAACAGGGGGCACAGAGGTATCGAAAATCTGGTGTGCTAATTGTAACATTCCAAGGGCTATTCAAGTAACCATTGAGCTGTTTCACCACATAAGAGGCATTAGCAATATTAACAGATGTCACACAAATGGAATGATAAAAGTGTGAACAAGACATTTGTTGTAGAAGCCATAAGTCCACCTGCTCCTACAATAGGGCAGTCTGTTGATTTAAATTCAAAAGTTCAGATTTAATGTGGACATTCAAGGCATTCTGAGTCTGGAGAGCATCATTGACTTGTCTCTCCAGTTTATCCACGGTGTCCGACACGAACGATTTTTGTGCCATTGCCAGTCCTGCGACCATGGCTGCAGCAGCAGACACCGCGATGACAGCAACCACCTCAGCTGTCACTCTAAAATCTCATTTCTCTCTATACAGGGTCATCTCAGTCTGCTTAATCTTTTTGGTAATTGGCAGGGGTATGATGGCTAGTACCTGTACCAACAACGCAGCACTGGAATGGTCATCCCAGCAGTCGCTCAGGCCACAGTTTCTGAAAGAACAACCATGAATATCTTTCCTCCCAAAGGTGCTATTTCATATGCTCGTGCCACAGACTCTTGGGCGTGCAGAGCCTGGAACCGCCACAGCCTTCTCCTTGCCCTGCTGCTGCCTTCTCAGGCAGCCCAGCAGGGTCTGTGTTCCAGCTTGTTGTGGCTCCAGCTCTTGTTGTTGCATTTGTTGATACTCCTGGCATCCCCCAGGCTGGGCACTGACTGGGCCAGGGGTAATGTGGCTGTTGCCTTTCACCACAGCCGCCTAGCAAAGCTCTGCTCGAGCAGCCTTCTAGCCCCAGCTGCATTCGTTCTGGGTACAAACTGGTGCATGGAGTAGAGCGGAACTCAGGAAAGCAGGCTTGCTGCTCCAGAACCACTGAAGGGGCCCCACTTAAACAATCTTTTAGGGAAATTGTGTGTCGTCAACCTGTCTGGCTACTTCCTGCTAAGTAGGGGCGCTGCATTCTTGGGGGTATTTTACTGCAACATTTCAGGAGGTCTCGGTGAATCAAACCACATGAATCTTGAATAAATCCTCAGGTTCTCATCCTCTGTGGAGACAAAAGTAGAACCTCTTTTCCAAAGCATCAAATCCTTAAGCCCATATTTTAAAGTCGAAATACCTTTCTTAGCAGTTCCCAGAATCAAATATCTTTCTCCAGTCCAGAACACAAAAGACAACACAATCAACAATACAAAAACATACACCTGTACACATTTTATCTTTTTGAGGCCTTCAATTCACTCTCCTGCCTCCTGTTTCAGAGGGTGTCCATTCTTAATTCCCTAATACATCCCTGGCCGGGGACTACCCTGTCTGCTTACCCCTCTATCTCCGAAACCTGAGCAAAGGACGTCAGGATTAATACCTACCCCAATCCACCCTCACCTTCCGAGGGCAACCTCTCAGCGTTCCCTAGCTCCCGGTCTTGGTGGGACCTCGAACTGCAGTGCACAATGCCTGTTGGTGCTCTATGCGCTACAGTTCGCGAGCTTCTGGCAAGGGGCTGCAGGTTGAAACACACAAAGACACACAGACAGACACACAGAGAGACAGAGACATGGACCTCTTGCCTCTTATTGGCTAACTCTCACATATTCGTTTAACCCATTTCTAATAATCTGTGTGTCACCACGAGTCATGGCTTACCGGGAAAGATTCAGAGTGTCTGACCTGGCAGCTTCATGGCTGGTGGTTCTCTCTGACTCTGCCTTCTCTCTCCCAGAATTCTGTTCTGTCTACTCCCCCCACCTAAGGACTGTCCTATCAAAAGGCCAAGGCAGTCTCTTTATTCAACCAATGAAAGCAACAGAAATACAGAAGGACCTCCTATACCAATTCCCCTTTTCTGTTTAAACAAAAAGGAAGGCTTTAACTTTACAATAGTAAAATTACATGTAACAAAACAGTTATCAAGTAAGAATTACAGTTACAATATTTATATCTATTTTATCTTTTATCATACTATAATTATAACTATCCATTCTTCAACTCCATCAAAGACTCCAGAAGGATATAATATTACCTAAGTAAACAAGAAGTAAGCAACTTCCAAAACTCTAGAAATGACAGAGACATCTTGCTGCCTGTACAGTCACCCAAAGTTTCTCTGTACCATTGGGGCATCCATCTTCAGCCTTCAGGCCCATAGTATTCAGCAGACACTTCCATGAAGCAGGAAATTTTAAAGACAGTTCAGTCACTTTCTTCTGTGTCCTGCAGAATGTCTTACATACTCTTTCATGAAGCAGGAACCCCGAAGGATCATCTCACCTTTAGGCAAGTTCAGCTGTCCTCTCTCTATGGGTTCTTTGTGTCCAGTTTATGCAACAGTCCAGGCAAGAGGGATTCCCAACAAAGAATACTGGGTGAAGCACCATAAACAGGCTGTCCATGCATGCTTAAGCATTGCAGGGGCATAAATGATGATGATGATGATGATGGTGATGATGTCTGAAAAACTAAATGGCTTTGTCTCTGCAAAGTTCCTCAGTAATTTAAGGGTGAGTATACATGGAAGTCTAAGGAAGCAAAAGTGCTCCAGAAAAAAAAAAGATTGAGAAGCATGATAGAGAAAAGATTATTTTGGTTATAAAGACACAATTCTTTGAACCCAGCCCAAATTTCTGAACAAATTTCAACTTTAATCAATATGGCTGATTTTCTAGCCACCTAGTTCTAAAGCTACCCTGTCTCCACAAATTCACTACTAGAACTAAGGAGAGGTCACCCACATCCACGGGACATTCACTTGGGTTCTGGTAATCTCAACACCAGTCCTCACACATGCATGACAAGTGCTTTAACATGGAGTTATCTCTTCAGGATTTAAAATCTACTATATATATATATTAGCTTCTCTATTTTAGATATGTGAAGGACTGAACCTAATAAATAAAATCATGGGTTTTGAGGTTGGGCATTACCCAGTGCACATTCCAGCATCTCACATTGTACCAAAATCACTAATACAATCAGAGGAGCCTACTTAGACATTTGCCATTATTTTCTTCTAAGCAAAAGTAATTTCATTTTTGGCTAAATATTAACTTGTTCTTACCAGTTAATAACAGGCAGATAATAATCTGATAATAAACATAAAATAGGACAAATCCTTCTCTAATTCATCTAAAACAAATAATTTTTTAAGCTTTTATTACTTGCTGCATTTTTTAAAAAATACTTTTGTTAAAACTATAACTCAGAATTTGAATCTATTAAACTTTACTTTTGAAAGGCTCTTGAAACAAAAATATTTTTGCTTATGATTGCATCATAATGAAGGCAAAAATTCATGTTAACTTTTACAACCATCTTCTTCTACATCCTTGTTTTTAATGAAAACTTTATTATACTTTTTGCTTTCCAAAATGCAATTTTTCATGGTTAATATATTTTAGACACTGGGCATTATATTTGCATCTTCTGAACTCTTTTCATCTTTTTGGAGTAACAAAGATGGATTCTAAAACAGCAAATCTGTACTTAGCTGTAAGAATTTGTGTTCAACAATGCTAAGATGCAACAGTGATCAGTAGTGGTGAATGTGCAGACCTGGAATTACCAGATGAGATAGGAAAGCAGATAGAGCAGGAGAGGGATAAATATTTGTGGGAATAGAATTGTAGAAGGGTCACTCTGTTTGTAATGCCCAAATTCATTTCTTTAGCTTATTGTCCAGTGGAAGTGTTATAAACATCTGTGTTCCCACCCTGTATCATTAAAGTCTGCCAAGTATTCAATCTTAAAGTATTAAGATTAACTGCTTTGTGAAGCTATGATGAAGATAGAGTCCTCATGAAGACAGAAGGGTGCTTGTTTGCCCCGATAGTCACTGAAGACCTCAGTAAGGTCTATGTAGCAAAACAGTGACTCGCCCATACCAATGATCTGCTGAGGCCTTGGTTGCCCTTGAACTTTGCCATCTTCAGAACTGTATGAAATGAATTACTAACATTTATAATCTAGGTGGTCTATGATGTGTTTTTGTGGGAGTAAAAATTGGTTGACATGCCAGAAGAAAGGTGGTCTCTGTGGTATTAGTGGTACACTCTAGGAGACTTTAGGGTTTATGTATGAGAAACCTTCCATGTGTGTGAGATTGTTGGTTGTGTATCAGAATGGCAGAACATGTATCATATTCTGTAATAATAGCCACCTGTGGGAGAAAGTGTTTGAATATACTATAGGTAAATGTGCACGCACAAGCAAGCCCAGTATGAAGAAAAGAACAAAACAAAATGAAATGCAAATGCATTCATCACTTATGAATAGCAAGTAATTGAAAGACTTCAGAAAAAAAAACTGAAAATTTCTTCCTGACTTAACTTTACCTATCTTGTTAAAATACCTGTTGTTATTACTCTAGTATAATCTAATAATTTGCTAATAGTTTTCTCTCAGAAATGCAGATTTTTCTACTAGAATTTATTCTTCATGTATAAACATAGGGTCTCTAGATCTAGAAGTGCATTCTAAAATCCATGTATTTATTTTTCCATCTCATAGAAAACAAAAAACATTATGAACACCAATAGAATATCTCCTTGTATTTATTTTTTAATAGTCACAAACATAAAACTAGATGAGGTACATAGATGGATTTTTCTTTGGACCGCCAGTTCACAAAATAATGACAAATAGAGTTATTAATAATTAAGAAGACTCAGCCTACAGGTTAGGTTTTTTTCTAACTAGTTCTAATGACTTAAATTAATCTATTTCTATTGATCTACGTTTTACCACTTTTTTTGTATTTTTATTTCATTCTGTGTGTCCAACTCACCCTCTCCCTCTGTGTCTCCTTGGAATTTCTTCTGCAACTCTATTATTTCCTCATATTTATCTTTCTGCTCAGGAGTCCCACCTATATATCCTGCCTAGCTATTGGCTGTTCAACTCTTTCTTAAAACAAACACAGCAATATATCTTCATACAATGTACATTTATCCCACAATAGAGGTAAGAACTTATAGTGCAAATTGCTACAAATATATTGTCAATGTTGTACATACGACACAAAGACTTTCATGCACTACAAAGCATTAGCATACCATTCTTTCTGTCCCCCAGAGAGCAGCTGCTTGGCATTCAGAAGCATTTATAGCCAATACTAAGTGAAGATTGATATGGGTGCTTCAATGAAGTATGCCTTATTCCTTTGGATTTTGGGGCTAGACAGGATGTTTCAGATATGTGTCTCTCAAATATATATTTTTTCATGTTGTCTTTAGTTTTCTAAAGCAAGGGCTCAGGCAGGGAGGAACTTGGGACAATTTATTGGATCAGACCCTTTATTTCAAACAAAGTCAGATTTTCAGTGCCGCGATCCATGCACTAAGCAGATGAGTAGAGACAATTTGTGCAAATGCTCCGTAGTGAGACCCAAGGAATGTGGCCAATGTCAAACCCAGCCAGGGACACTTTGATGTCTGGGAAAGCAGACTGGTGTCACATTCAAATAGCTACACAGGCAAAAAGCCTGTAGCCAGCTGTTGAGCTGCTTTTACTCTTCATTACACAGTGATGATTGCTTTCAGAGTTCTCCATTCTAAGAAACAGCAAATAAACCACCACAGGCAAAGTAAACAATACTTAAGTATTTCACACAAAGAAAAAACTAAAGCTAAAATACCTTACCCTTTTACTTTTGTCAAATCCCAACCTAATCTTGTTAGGAATGAATAAGCTTGGAAGCCATAACTTTTGATGTTAGTATTTTCATTTAATTAACAGAGACATATCTTCAAAAGAATTAATGAAAGCAGGAGGAATTACGGATATTAGTTTCATTTGCTTTTGATATATGAAATAAAAGGAAGCATTTTAATTACTGAACAGGTGTTTTAAACAATAACATCATACACTGCAAGCTAAAAAATTAAATTAATGAAGATGTTTTAACAAGATGAGTGAAAACTAAATAATCCAGAAAAAAAACCTTTGTATTCAACAAAAAAGCAAAATACAGCCTAAAGAGAAAAACAGTATATTTTTTTAAAAAATAATATTTTGTTATTCCTGGAAGACTGTTGGACTCATCCTCCACTAAAACAAATAAAAATGCTGTTTATAATCATGTATTTTCTGATAAATATTACTAAACAAGGAATTCGTAGAACTAAAAACATCATGTTTTTTAATAAAATGCTGGTAACATCACATCAGATATATATCGACACTGAAGCCCTTTGATTTTCTTTAGATGGAGATAATTCCTCAGTTGAGATTCTGTCGTCCCCAGTGGCTCTAATTTGTGTCACATTGACAAAAACTAACCAGTACCCATACCCAAATGATGTTACCTAACCATTTATCATTCATATCAAAGCACATTAGAGAATGAAAGGGAATACAAAAATCTGTATTACTTATGAAAACTTTATGGACTACTATATCTTTATTATATAAGGAAATCTTTTTCAAAGTTCTATTACAATTATTTTCAAAAATAAATCCTTTGAAAGTTTTTTAAAGTATTCATCTATATTTAGATATCTAAGAACACTGGAGCAAGCAAAAATTGATCATTTTCAAAAGGAATATGGTTTAGTAGATTCCAGTATACTGCTGCTAAGAGAATGTAGCAAAACACAAGTGTACATGCCTGGCACCATGCCTGAAGACAGAGTTACACATCTCTGGCTAGCTATTATGTTAAAGGTGATCATAAGAAAGTAGTGATTGAAGAATTGAGACTGATAAAGGAGAAAAAATATCTACCTCCATACACATAGAAAATTTAAAGAAAATATTGAGTCTGTCTATAAATTTGCATAAATGTCCATCAAAAAAGATTTCAACAGTTGTTTTAAATTAGGTTAACCTTGATAATTGTGATGATGAAAATGAGTTCAGAAATCAACATCTGTATATAAAATGCTGTCAGTATACAATGGAGTTATTGAAGTATGATGACATTTCATCATACTTCTCTTTATGTAATCAAAGAGAGAGTTTTAAGATAGAAATCAGTATTAGATGTTGGAGTTTGCTGGCAGGTGACTGGAGGAAAAGTTTTAAAACCGCTAACCAGAAACCTGGTCTCCAGAGACCATCTTCCTGGTCTCTCACCTGCTTCTGATACTGTTTTTTTTTTTATTCTTTTTAAATTTATTTTATGTTTTTGAGATGCCAGCACTCGAACATAGACTCTTATATGTGATGAATATATGCTGTGCTATATGGCTATATTCCAAGACCTGTTTTCTCTCCTTTTTTCCCTCCAGAATCTCACTACGTTGTGCTGATTGCCTTGAGCTTGCTTTGTAGGCACAGGCAGGTCCTGAACTCATGTTTGTCCTCCTTCAGCCTTCTGAGTATCTGGCATAATAGTACTGAGCTAACAGGTTGGGCTTCTTTTATTTATTTTCACCTAAAATGTAGATACGTACACACAGACTTTAAGTCACAATAAAAATTTGCAAGGATTTTTTTAACCAGTTGATGCAGGGGGGTCTTCCTAAATCAGTTACTGATAACTCATGATTTCTCGCTGCTCGGATGATGTGTCGAGTTTTACTTTGAAGAACTTAATGTCAATAGATGTAAAAATTATGATTTACTGAGCACACAGATAACCACCCATTTCATCACTCCAATATATACATGCAAATATTCCAAAATCTCTAGGATAAAATTGAAACTCTGAAACAAATTTCAGATAAAGGATATTCATGGTATGGCCCATAATCTTGGGAATGCCTTCAGGTAAAAACAAAAATACAATAAAATAAAAACAAAAACAAAACAAACAACAAAAACTACATTAAATTGACCTTACCTAACCAAGATATGTGTTTTCAATTATCAGTTCTCCCTCAGAACTTGACCTGCTGTAATTGTTCTCCAAGGCATCTGAATCCACACCCGAGTTCACTAATATATACGTATGTACATGTACCACACATACATTATTTGGATCTCTTTTATTAGTAGAAAGTTAAAGTTAGGTGCTCCTTTACTTTTTTTTTTTTAGACCTACATAAAAGTTTCATAACTTTTTAAGGTTTTACATCAACAAACAAGAATTTCATTAATGAAACAGTAAAAATATAAGCTATAATTTTGCAAATCTCAGGAAGCTTCACTGTGCTTTTTGAAATTAATATAGTTTTAGAATGAAAAGACAGATGCACTTGGCAACTTGTGAGGCTACAAGTAAACTGTATTCAGCTAAGAATTAATAAACATTCCATCTGACTTGTCATATTTTTAAAAAATAATGTTGTATGGAAATATGCAGGTTTTTTTCTGTTAAAGAATCAAACCACTAACCTAGATGAGAAAGTACTTGTGTTATCTTCATTTAATGAATTTTTATTTTCTGCTTCAAAACAAGATAAAATGAAACATTGAATTTTTATTAACATTAATTACCCACATAGTTTTGCTTACTAGCTAATTTTAAAACTAAGCATTAAAGCATAGGGCCTGTATTTCTTAAGAATGGATTTTCTTCATTGTTAATCTAAAAGAAAATCACTCTATGGAGAATCTTATAATTATCTCTTGTAAAAAGCTTATTCTATGTTTACTTGTGCAAATAGTACACACCTTGAAATTTATATATTTAAATTAAACAATTGGGTTTCATGTTAATTGTTGTATATAAACACAAACCTATTGTACATATGAAAATACTTGTGTGTATAAATCTTCAAACACATTTGTGAATTCACAGCAAGGTCACATTTTCAAATGTACATGAACAGGAAAACTTTCTACAGGTGCATGCTTCCAGAACAGCATTAGAGAAGAAAACCAAGAACTATAATCTTCCTAGCCTAAGTATTACATAAAATGAATTAATGTATTTTGTTTCTATATAAATATATATGTATCTTTTATTTTAAACAATTTGATCTGTACTTATTCATTCAAATGTTTGACTCTTCCACGCAAGTACAACTTTTATATTAAATATTATATTAAATTTGTTATGAAATCACTGACACCATTCATACTGTGATCTGAAATAATTTTGATACATGTTGATACATCATTTTCAGTAAATTTATATATAGATTAGTGAAACTTCAAGAAAAATACAAGCTAAAACTTATGACAATTTTATTAATTTTCAGTGATTAATTAATTAGTTAATTTTGATGCAAGCAGTACATATTTTCCTATGGTCATCAGTAACAAAAAGCTTCATTTTCAAGGAAGTCAAAAGTGGGCATATAAATAATATTTGGCAATTTTAACCATGCTATAGTATTTTTATTCAAATATATTTTACTAGCCACACTTACACATATTTTGATGCTGTAGGGATTCCTATAGCCAATAGCCTTTATGTTACCTGCCCACCTGGGCGTGGCCTCTTATACTATACATGCCCATGTAAGCACACCCGTTGCCTCTCTTCCAGCTGCAGTATTCGGTTGCTGTTCCCCATTCAAGCAGAGAACTGTGATCTGTGAGTCTACCCTAAATAAATAAGCCTTTATTATACTCAATTCTGAGCTAGAGTGGGATTTCTTTTTAGTATCCATCTTCATTCTGATAGAGCCCCAGCTGCCCCATGACATGACATGTCAAAGAGAACAAGATGTCATTCTGAGACCCAGCTGATCATTCCCTTTTAGAGTCTCTCTTCTGAGCTGCTAGGTTACCTCAGTGACATCTGAGCCCTTTCCTGGAATTTAGTTAAACTGTACCCTTAGGCAAGAACTGCACCCTTTCTCCAACAAAAGAACAAATTTCATGGCCTGGTTATTCTTACTTTTCTATTACTACTTGCCATGTGTGTGCCATGCTTATAGGTTCATGAGATGCTCTTCCTTCATCACATCCCAGTCCACTGTGATTTTTCTTTACTCTGAAACATCGTCCTCCTCTGACTGGGTCAAAGAGATTTCTTACAATATCTTACACACTGAATCTGATCACTTATTCTTTGAAGACTGTCAGTAAAAGTAAAATTACATAAACACATTTATAGAATACAATTTTAATTAATATTTTTGAAAGAAGAAAAAGTAGATTTATTCAGTTAATTTATTTATTAAGTTAATTCCTCGTTAGGAAGAGAAGCAAAGAGATTCAGCACAAGCCTCAAGTCCATTTTCACCTATAGATCTTAGTATGTAATGAATAACATCTTTATTAATAGTCATAAAATATTGTATTTCCTGGAAAAAATGATAAACTTATTTGCTAAATTGTATAGCAATTGATGGTTTCTGTTATTTTTTAATCTATCTTTTTTTTTTTTTGAATTGGAGGGTTTTCAGGTGAATATTAAAGTAATTGTGTTGCATTAGTGGGAAAACCCTGCAGAGTTCACTGTCTCAAGATTCATCTTATTTTTATTATTTTGTGGGTTTGTGTGTATGTGTTTAGACTGTGTTGTGTTTGTTTGTGCAGATGGCTGTGAAAGCCGGGAGAGGGTGCTGGAGTGCCTGTAGCCGAAGTTTCAGGTCACCATTGTTACTGGAAGTCAATGTTTCTTTCCCAGAGCAGCAAGTGCTCTTATGTAATTAAGGCTTCTCTCGGACTCTGATTTTTAGGTGTTCTAACCAAATCACAATCTAGACTTCTAGACTTTCTATCCTGAACACGACACTGTGACATAAAACAGTACATGTTAACATGCATAGGTACTTAAAATACTGCAGTTTTCCCCAATGTAGATACAAAGACAAGTAGATCAGTGATGTATTGCCACGAAGATCTCTGCCATGACCCGTAAATCTACAGTAACAACTTTGTAGGAAAGATGCCTACCTATACAATAGTGGCTTGGCTGTTAACGGGGTTAATTAATGGTCTCTGCACTGATTTGAGATCTGCTCCACCGGGAAAAGTCTCAAGTTACCTCTATAAACAGAATGAAAACCAATGGTAGGGGAGGGCATAGGTTCTACGTACTCAGATTTTGCATGACAAAAACTTTTAGCTGCTGAGGCAGATCACAAACAAGAGAAAGGACTTGCTATTTAATATCTATGTATTTGGACCTGTCACCTATTAAAAAACATGCAAAACATAGACCCCTTAATTGCTGCTCATCTTCAATAATTCCAATTTATATTTTAACATAAAATTAAATTCCTCAAGTCAGCTAAAGAATCATAGAAAGTCATTTTCTGCCATTTCAGAATTTACACAACCAAAAATTTTCCATTTGAATGGTTAGAACAATATCACCCTGATGCTCAAATCAAATGATTTCTACATGACTTCATACAAACAGTCACAATAAGTTCTCTTCCTTATTTTATTTCTAACACAGTTTTAGTGGGTTGTTTCCTTTATTCCTCATGAGGAAAGGATTTTGATTGTTTGTGTTTATATGTGCCTGCTTTCTTGCACACCTTATCATTACCTTTTCTGAATAAATTTGTGATTTATTCCCTGCATTTCCATAATATTGTTACCTTAACAAATAAAGGACAAATATGAACAGCACTTCTATTGTTCTACAGACTATTCTCATAGAATATTAATAAAATCTAAGATTTATTTTTGCAGTTACTATTCTCCACTATTGAGTCATTGTCAGCTTTTGTCCATTGTGGCTTTTGAAAGGTAATGTCTTCTACTCACACCATGAAGATATTTTAGATAGAACCCCCAGGGGCATACAAGTATCACCATTAACTTTAATTTTATTATATATATATATATATATATATATATATATATATAAATATATATATATATATATATATATTTCTTTGGTATTGGCTATGTTAATAAATAGGGTATAATATCCTTCATCATTACCTCATTGTATATAACAATTTGTTCAGAAAGGCAGTAGGTTAGAAAGAGCTTCAGGGAAAGAATCTAGCATTGAACGTGGATAACAGCATTGAATTTTTGGCTTTACTGCTGCTACCATTGCATTTAGCTCATCTTTTGGCTGTATGAAGTGAGAAGCAGAAGCAAATGAAACATATGTTGGATAAAATTTTAACCATTCTACAGGACAGCATAGACTATATGGTGAATATAATATACATTGAAAAAATCCTATCCAACATATATTTATACACACACACACACACACACACACTATTAAATCCCCTGTAGAAAAAACATATTAGAGCTGTGTGTGCTTTTGGATAAAATAAAATGAGAGAGTTTCGGTGGGAATGGATAGCTATACTTAATAAAGCATTGCTCAAGGGCACAAGTCTGTTTGTCAAAAGATCTGTGTAGAAATATTTTAACTTCTAATAAAGCCTTCTTTTAACAACTATGTTAAACTTTCTGGTTTATAAATATTAGATCAAAAGCCTTTCTCCCACATATCATCTAAATACCATTTTAATGTTTGAAACTCACCATTTTTTCTTCAGGATAAATATTTGCTCTTTCTTATATTTAGTCTTAAAAGGTTATTTCTAGATCATATATTCTTCTCCATGCATTTTTTTCTGGATATTCTCCAGTTAATGGTAACCATCTTCAGAACTGAACAGGCTAAACTTTATAATATATTTAAAAGTAAGCATTAACTGTTTTTCATACCTATTTTTGAAAAAAATAATGCCAACAGTTCACCACAGCAGTACAATTATCAGTGTAATTTCTGTTGCATGAAATACAAATTACTGTGTACATTACTTTCTATAAGCAGCCCAAACTGGTCTTTAAAATCAAAATGTTATAGACTTTCTTCACTAATCAACCACAAAATATATCTATAATCATTGTTACTTATGGAACCTATTTGATTTTCTCGGTGATCTATATTGGGTAGTAATTTTTTACATCTGTCAATATTCAAATATCCAGGGTTCCTTGAATTTTTTGAAGATGATTGTTTTCCTGCAAAGACAAGAAAAGAACCCTGCCCCCATCCTGTTTTTCTTACCACCTGTATGATTATCATCATTGTTGATGAGCTGTCATGTCTCCTTTCCAAGAGGTTTCTCCTCTTCAAACCAAACCATTATTAATTTTGATGGTATCCACAATTTTTCATCTCCCATGAAAACAAGAGGAAAACCCCTTCCCCAATGCAGCAGATCTCCTGGCTTCCATTGCAAGGTCAGCACATCCTTGAAATAAACCGGTTGATTTAGTTCAGCAGACTTTTCCATTATCCAATGTCTTTCTGCCGCTGTTGTTCCTTTCTCATTAGCATTAAGAAAATTCAAGGTTAGTAAGGCATTATGTAATCTATTTCTGGGGCCATTTCCACCCCTTTCTGTTTTTTTTATCATATCCTTTATAGTTTGATTTGCTCTTTCTATGACTGCTTGACCTATAGGATTGTATGGTATACCTTTAATATGCTTAATATTATAATAAGGAAAAACTGTTTCATTTTCCTAGAGACATATGCTGAACCATTATCTGTTTTTATTTGTGCAGGTATACCCATGATGGCCATAAATTCTAATAAATGTGTGATTACTGAATCAGCTTTTTTCTGATCTTAAAGCAGTTGCCCACTGAAAGCCCGAATAAGTGTCAATGGTGTGATGTACATATTTTAATTTTCCAAATTCTGCAAAGTAGAACACATCCATCTGCCAGATTTCATTCCTTTGAGTACCCTTTAGGTTGGTCCCTACAGGTAGTGGTGTTTGGTTATATAAAGAGCAAACAGGGCATCTATTTACAATCTCCTTAGCTTGTTGCCACATAATAGAAAACTCTTTCTTTAAACCTTTATTATTGACGTGATGTTTTTTTTATGAAATTCTGACACCTGCAACATCCTTCCAATCAATAATTGATAAATTTCTGCATTACCTTGTGTTAGAGGACCTGGCAGACCCGTATGGGATCAGATGTATTATGTACATTGTATAGATCCTATTCCTGATTATGTCTTGTACCTAGATAAACAATGAAGTCATCTCTGTATCATCTGGTATAAATTCAGCGGTTTCAATATGCAAGACAACTCTGCATATTGTGAATCCGTATCTATATTAAGAGGTTCTTTATAATCCCTTAGCACCATAAGAATGGCATATAATTCTGCTTTCTGGAGAGAATTATAAGTGCTTTGTTACACCTTACTCAATTCGTCTGATTTGTAGCCTGCCTTCCCTGATTAATTAGCATCAGTATAAAATGTATGGCCTCCAGTTATTGGAGCATCATGTACAATTTGAGTAAGAATCCAAGAAGTTCTCTTTATAAGGTTAAGCCTACCACTTTTGGGATAGTTGTTATTAATTTCTCTCAGAAAATTAGCACAAGCCCTTTGCCATGGTTCATTGTCTTCCCATAACTTTTTTATTTCATCAGTAGTGAAAGGCACTATAATTTCTGCTGTGTCAATACCTGCTAGTTGACAGAGTCTCAGTTTACATTTTATAATTAAGTCAGAAACCTTTTCTACATAAGTTTTTAATTTTTTATTTGCTTTGTGTGGTAAAAAGATCCATTCTAAAATAATATCTTCCCTCTGCATTAAAATTCCTGTAGGAGAAATTCTGGAAGGCAATATGACTAGAATACAACTAAGATTTGGATTCACCCTATCCACATGTGCCTCCTGTAATTTTTCCTCAACAATCCTCAGTTCCTTTTCTGTTTCAGCTGTTAATTCTCTGGGACTATTCAAATCTTTATCACCATCAAAGGTTTTGTTTAAATGAATTATTAGATCAAGTGTTATTCCAGCAGCTGGTTGTAGACTGGAAATGTCTCCTAACAATCTTTGAATGTCATTAAGAGTCTGTAATTGGTCTCTCCTAATTTGTGCCTTTTGAGTTCTAATTTTCTGTAAACCTATTCTGTATCCTAAGTAATTAACAGAATCTCTTCTTTGAATCTTTTCAGGAGCAATTTGTAATCCCCATTTAGGCAAAACAATCTTTACTTCCTCAAACATTCTTTCTAAAGTATCTATGGTTGAATCAGATAGCAAAATGTCATCCATATCATGGTAAATTATAGACTTAGGAAATTGTCTACGTATTATTACTAATGGCTGACTCAAAATATTAACACAGGGTTGGGTTATTGAACATCCCTGTGGAAGGACACTTCACTGGTATCTCCTAGTAGGCTGTAAAGGCAAATTTTCTCTATCCTTTTCTTGTATAGGTATAGTAAAGAAGCAAACCTTTAAATCAACAACTATAAGAGGCCATCCTTTGGGTAACAGAGAAGGCAGAGGAATTCCAGAATGTAGAGGGCCCATAGGTTGAATTACCTTGTTGACAGCTCTTAGATCTGTCACCATTCTCCATTTACCAGATTTCTTTATTACAACAAACACAGGAACATTCCAAGTGCTAGTTGACTCCTCAATATGTTGAGCATCTAATTGATCCTGTACCAATTGTTCTAAAGCCTGCCATTTTGTCTTCACTAGAGGCCATTGCTTAACCTGTAAGGCTTCTCAGTTAGGCATATTAAAGGTAGGGCTGTTGGTACCTCTAAAGGTTTGTTAGTCACTTTATGTTCTTGTACAGCCTGGATGGATGGTTACCTTTGTGCATAGTACTTTATTACATACTTCCCAGAATTATGAGTTCCTGGGACTGCAGGAATGTTAATCTGGGTATTCCATTGCTGTAGCAGGTCATGGCCCCATAAATTTATTGCAATATCAGCTACATATGGCCTTAGCTTTCCTCTTTGACCTTCTGGCCCAATACAATTAACCCATCTTGTGCTTTGTTTTACTCGAGATATGGTTCCAATACCTAGTAATTGAACATTTGCCTCTTGAAGAGGCCAATTTGGATACCAAGTTTCTGGACAGATGATACTCACATCTGCCTCTGTGTCTATCAAGCCAGCAATCACAATTCCATTTATACGTACTGTCAGCTTTGGCCTCTGATCATTTATAAAAGTTTGCCAAAATATACGCTTCTTATTTCCTCTTTGAATTTCTGACTTATCCTCCAAATTTGAGCCATCATTTAGAACCTTATGATCTTGCACAGAATGTTCTAGAGATTTTAATATTCTTGGTGCAACATGTCCTCCACAGTCCCTGGGAAGGACTGGGCCACTTTTAGCTTGGGGGCCTGTGAGAGGCCCCTCAAGAATTTTCCCTGTGGTATCGGGTTGTCTGTCTGTCTGTTGTTGATCTGCACCCATTGGTCCAATGTCATCCTTTAGCACACCTCCTTCATATACCTGAAGGCCAAGGTTTCCTATTTCTCCCCATCCCAGATGAAGTGTTATTCATAGAAATGCCTTGCCTGCAATCCCTTTTCAGTTGTCCTAATTTACCACAATTAAAACATTTGGCAGGTTTATGTCCCCTCATTGCTTTGGAAAATTGCTTCTCCTACCCTAGATTCATCACTGTTGTTAAAGGTCTGAAAATTCATGATATTCTGGATCCATTCATCATAGGTGCTGATCTAGACCTTAAAGGCCCAGTTATCTATTTGCATTCTCAGTTTTCATTTTCAAAAGCCAGCGATTCAATAATTAGTCGGCTAGCTTCTGAGTATGTTATTCCTATGTTCAGAGCCTTAATTAATCTTTGCAAAAAGTCAGTATAGGGTTCTCCATGTCCCTGCCTAACAGTGATATATGATTCGATCCCATTTTCTGGCTTTGTTATTCTATCCCAGGCATTCTAGGCTGCTTTGTGGCACATGGACAATACTTCTTCATCATGAAGAGTTTGGACCTGTAGATCAGCGTGTGCTCCTATGCCAAGAATTGATCCTTCGAAACCTCTACACCTTTTTGCACTTCTTGCTGTTCCATATGTTTGGATTCTTCTCTGCAATAAACTCCAAACATCAAGGAAGGGCCTTCCTCTAACACCACTGATGCTATCTGTGAAAAATCAAGGGGAATAGCCCTGACATTAGAAGCCCAAGTTATTATCATTTCCTTAACAAATGTAGAGTGCAAGCCATAATTAACGATTCCTTGCTTAATTTTCTTTAGGTCATTCATTCCTACCGGTATCCATCTAGCTTCTTTGGCTCCCTTCGAGCCTTTAGAAGTTGATGCTTTGTCAGAGTAAATTACAGGGTATGTTGCTAAAATCCTGGGTAAACCAGTTCTGACAGCCAGTGGTGACAGTATGTCCTGCCCTTGTGTCTTCTCACCCTGTTCATCAGCTCCGATAATTTCCTCAATCATTTCAAATCTCTTAATCATAATGTCTTGTAAAGCCTGAATATCTTGACCTGCAAATGTTTCTCGTGATTTCCCTATAGTATCAATTTTCTGTCCCCATTCTGCACCTGTGATTCCAAATTCTTAATGTTTCCTTTCAAAGAGAACATCTCCTTGAAATGCTCATGAACATCGTGTAAATTCCCCGTTTTGAGGAATATTCTGTCTGCTACCTCATCAAAACTCTGTGATAACTTCTGAATGTAAAATTCAACAGCCTGGACCCTCTTAGGTAAGTTCTTAGTACACTTATATGAAGTCAATTTTGCCTATCATGGTATTAATCATATCAATTAATGCCATATACTTTCATAATGATGTAATATGAAGAAGAAAACTGAAACCTAATACCCAGGAAATTGAGATATCTCCATAGGCATATAGGCCTCTTGTGATTTCTTCCATAGTGGTAGCAAAAATCGCAGAAGAGTCCCATTAAAAATGAAACCTGCCATTTTACCTGTTACCCAGCAGATGGTGATGTTTCCGAGTCACAACTGGAACCGCTGCAATGGTGTCATGATAAATCCTGTTTTAAAATCTCACTTGAATGGTTAGATGTAGTACACAGAGAGAGAAAACCCAGAGTCCAAGCACAGAGCACAAAATCCCTTGGAGCTTCTAGCTGCTGATAAACAGTACAGCCTCCCCTGGGCATGCCCGCCCTGCTGCTCAACACTGACTCGATGCAGGGGTCGTGACACAGCCACTGTGAGAGAGGCCGATTGCACTTCCAGCATCCCTATGCTGGGACAAAGGGTCACGCTGTAAATGCTGCTGTGGCAGTGCTCCCACTCAGTTATGGCATGTCTATATGAGGCGCTAGGACTTCACAGGGCATTTTTGCCCCAAGTGGTTTTTAGCATTTGGCAAGCGCTTGCGCTGTGAGCTCTGTGACTTGCGTTGCCTAAGTGCTGTGCTGCAAGCAGGGATTTAAAAACTGCTCAGAAATGATCAAATCAGGTGGGCAGAGACTGTCCAGGCCTGTGGATTCCATGAAGTGTGGAGGTTACTGCTGGCTCCATGCACAGGCAGCAGCTGAGGGAGGATTCGAGCCAAGTCACACTGGTGGCAGGCAGCCAAGCCGGGACGGGGGTTGCCCAAATGTTGGATGCCAGATAAAGGAGTAGGTCACAAAAACAATCCCACACCAGTCTGGAATTATGATTAAAAAGGGTTATTTATTTAAAGGGAAAAACTTACAGATCAACGTCCTAGACAACAGGCCTCTGCACAACCAGGAAAAGAATCTGATAGCCAGAAGCAGATCCCAAAGGAAGAGAGGTATTGCGCTGCTACCACTGCTTTTTAAGCCAAATAGACCACGCCCAAATGGGCTGATATCTTTTTTATTCCTATTTTTTCATATTCTTTTATTTTTCATTCAAAATTTACACTTACTCCCCTTCTTCCTGTCCCTTCCCACTCCCCCAATACCCCTCCTCCCTCCTTCTGCTTCCTTAAGAGGGGGCAGGGTACCCTGCCCTGTGGGAAGCTCAAGGCCCTCCCCCCTCCATCCCAGCCTAGGAAGGTGTGCATCTATATAGACTAGGTTCCCAAAAAGTCAATACATACAGAAGAGATAGGTCCCAGTACCATTATCATTGGCTTCTCAGTCAGGCTCCATTGACCGCCACATTTAGAGATTCCGGTTTGATCATATATTCATTCAGTACTGGTCCAGCTGGATTTGGTGAGCTCCCATTAGATCAGGCACACTGTCTCAGTTGGTGGACCAGCCCCTCGCGGTCCTGAGTTCCTTGCTCATCTTCTCCCACCTTCTGCTCTTCAATTGGACGTTGGGAGCTCAGTCCATTGCTCTGATGTGAATGTGGGTCTCTGTCTCTATTTCCATCCATCAGACGAAATTTCTATGGTTATGATCAAGATATTCATCTATGTGACTGTGGGACAAGGTTATTTCAGGCACCCTCACCTCTGCTGCCCAAGTACCTAGCTGGGGACATGCAAATGGACACCTGGGATCCCCTCTAGAGCCAAGTGTCTTGCCAACCCTAAAATGACTTCCTTAATGTAGATATCTTATTCCCTTCTCCAATATACACCTTTCCTCCATCTCCACCCTCCTACTCCCCCAGGCTCTCCCCAGTCCTTCTCTTCTCCATTCTCTCTCCCACTCTTCCCTTCTCCCACCCCCACCTCTATCCCCACTCCCGTGCTTCCAACTTTTGCCCAGCAATCTTGTTATCTTCTAATTTCCAAGAGGATCTATATATGTTTTTCCTTGGGTTCACCTTGCTCTTTGGCTTCTCTAGGCTTGTGAGCTATAAGCTTAATGTCCTTTGTTTATGGCTAGGGTCCACTAATGAGTGAGTACATACCATAATCATCTTTTTTGGGTTCGGGTTATCTCACTAAGTATAGTGTTTTCTATTTCCTTCCATTCACATGCAAAATTCAAGATGTTATTGTTTTTTACTGCTGAGTAGTATTCTAATATGTATATATTCCACACTTTCTTGATCCATTCTTCCATTGAGGGGCATCTAGGTTGTTTCCAGGTTCTGGCTATTACAAATAATGCTGCTATGAACATAGTTGCACAAATGCTTTTGTAGAATGATTGGGCTTCTCTTGGGTATATTCCCAAGAGTGGTATTGCTGGATCCTAAGGTGGGTTGATTCCCAATTTCCTGAGAAACTGCCACACTGATTTCCAAAGTGGTTGCACAAGTTTGCATTCCCACCAGCAATGGATGAGAGTTCCCCTTACTACGCATCCTATCCATCATAGGCTATCATTGGTGTTTTTGATTTTAGCCATTCTGACAGGTGTAAGATGGTATCTCAAAGTTGTTTTGATTTGCATTTCCCTGATCGCTAAGGAAGTTCAACATGACCTTAAGTATCTTTTGGCCATTTGAACTTCTTCTGTTGAGAATTCTCTGTTCAGATCCTTACCCCATTTTTTAATTTGGTAATTTCGAATTTAATGTCTAGTTTCTTGAGTTCTTTGTATATTTTGGAGATTAGACATTTGTCTGATGTGGGGTTAGTGAAGATCTTCTCCCATTCAGTAGGATGCCTTTTTGTCTTGATGACTGTGTCCTTTGCTTTATAGAAGCTTCTCAGTTTCAGGAGGTCCCATTTATTCATTATTGCTCCTATTGTCTGTTCCACTGGGGTTATACATAGGAAGTGGTCTCCTGTGCTCATGTATTTCTGGCTACTTCCAACTTTCTCTTCTGTCAGGTTCAGTGTGGTCGGATTTATATTGAGGTCTTTAATCCATTTGGACTTGAGTTTTGTGCATGGTGATAGATAAGGATCTATTTTCATTGTCCTACATCTTGACATCCAGTTATGCCAGCACCATTTGTTAAAGATACTTTCTTTCTTCCATTGTATAATTTCAGCTTCTTTCTCAAATATGAGGTGTTCAAAGGTTTGTGGATTAATATCCAGGTCTTCTATTCAATTCCATTGGTCAACATCTCTATTTTTATGCCAGTACCAAGCTCTTTTCATTACTGTAGCTCTGTAATAGAGTTTGAAGTCAGGGGTGGTAATGCCTCCCGAAGTTCCTTTATTGTATAGGATTGTTTTGGCTATCCTGGGCTTTTTGTTTTTCCATATAAAGTTAGTTATTGTTCTCTCAAGGTCTAAGAAGAATTTTCTTGGGATTTTGATGGGGATTGTATTGAATGTATAGATTGCTTTTGGTAGAATTTCCATTTTTATTATATTGGTCCTACCAATCCAGGAGCATGGGAGATCCTTCCATTTTCTGGTATCCACTTCAATTTCTTTCTTCAAGGTCTTAAAGTTCTTGTCAAATAGATCTTTTACTTCCTTGGTTAGTGTTACCCCAAATACTTTATGCTATTTTTGGCTATCATGAAAGGTGATGTTTCTCTGACTTCCCTCTCTGTTTCTTTAATCCTTTGTGTATAGAAGGGCTACTGTTTTTTTTTAGTTGATTTTGTATCCTGCCACATCACTGAAGGTATTTATCAGTTGTAGAAATTCTTTGGTAGAGTTTTTGGGGTCACTTATGTACACAATCATATCATCTGCAAATAACAAAAGTGGGCTGGTATCTTAAAGGCTATTGGCTGAAGGAGCCTTAGGAGCTCCCGCAGCAGGTAATTGCTTTTGTAAAAGTAAAATAAGCTGGATACGTTAAAAGTACAAGCCAGTTTTTCAAAAAGACTAAACATTGAGATAACATTTGACTTACACCTCAATTCTTCCAGAGAAATAGAAATAAAATGTTGACTTGATAAGAACACAAAATATTCTTTGTAGATTCCCTCCTCTTGATTTTGAGAACTCTTGCTCATATAATCTCTACTGCCTCTCTTTGTCTTGACCTTCAGAGCTTGACCTGGTGCTTGGCTATGGATCACTGCATCTGCTTCCATAGTTATTGGATGAATGCTCTATTATGACAGTTACTGTATTCACCATTCTGATTACAGCTGAAGACAGTTTAGGTACCCTTTCCACTATTGCTAGGAGCCTTAGCTGAAGTCATCCTTGTGGGTTCCTTGGAGTTTCCCTAGTACCAGGTTTCTCCATAATCCTATAATGACTCTCTCTATCAAGTCATCTCTTTCATTACTTACCCCTCTTTCCCTCCTTCAACTCAAGCATCCCTTTCCTCGTGTTCCCACATCTGGTCTCCTCCCTTCTATTGCCACATCCCCGCATCCAGTTTATCCAGGAAATCTCATATATTTCACCTTCCCAGGATGATCCATATGTCCCTTTTAGGGACCTCATTGTTACCTAGTTTCTATAGAGCTGTGGTTTGTAATCTGATTATTCTTTACTTTACGTGTAGTATCCACTTATGACTGAGTACATACCATATTTGTCTTTCTGAGTTTGGATTACCTGACTGAATAATATTTTCTAGTTCCATCCATTTGCCTGTAAATTTTATGGTATAATTTGTTTTTTAGAGCTGAATAACACTGAACCAAACATTCAGTGTAAACAAATAATGGTATAAAGCAGATTAATATTGAACAACTGCTAGGGACTGAGAGAGGAGTGTTCTCTACTGAATACATGATGCCTCTGAGGATTATAAAGAATTCTAAACCTGAGTGTATAATGACTGGATAACTCTATGAACAATCAGCTGTAAATTGTATAGTTTGAAGAGACAATTTTAAGATATCTAAATTTTAATTCAGTAAAGTTTCAAAATGACAACCATTTTAACATAAACATATGTGCACTTAAATATATTTATATGCAGCAAAAATGCTTGATATATATTAAAACTTTATTATAAATTAGTATCTTTTCTTATTCTTGAAAAGATTACATTTGAACACAATTAATGTAGATACATGAATTGTTTTCTTTGGGATATATTTTTTTTACTAAGCAAGATGGAATAGATTATATTACATCTAAGTATTTTTATAAAAACCATTTGATGCAATATGGACATGATATATTAGTAAATAATTTTTGACTGAGTAAACTATAATTCAAAAACTAAAAATAATAAGCTTAGTGGTAAATGATAAAGGAACCCACTTATCATTCCATAGAGTTACTGGACAACTATTTGATTGAAGGTATTTTGGTATGAATAAATAGTTAAAGTTCAGCAGTAACTTTCAATATGTATCCTTATCAAGGTATTCTTGAGGTTACAAATTATTGTTCAAAATATCGATTTTTAGATTTTATGATATATATTTGTAACTATGGAACATTTTAGTTAATTAAATTATTTACTTTTTTGTCAGCTTGACACAGAGTCATTTGAAATGAGGAACTTTCAGATGAGAAATGCATCTATAATATAATATTAACTTATTGGCAGGACTGTCAGGCACTTTTTTCTTATTAATTATTGGTGTAGAAGAATCCTGTTCCTTGTAGCTGGTGCCACCCATGGACAGGCAGTCATGATTTTTATCATAAAGCAGTTTGAGGAAACCATTGGGAGCAATCATGTGAGCAGCACATTTTCACTACCCACTTTTAGTTCCTGACTTCAACTTCATACCTTCTGTTTCTGAGCTGATTTCCTTCAGTGATGGAGTGTGATGAGAAGGATCAGTTAAAACAAAACAAAACAAAAAAAAAACCTTATTCTTCAAAATGTTTTTGCCCATGATCTTTTATCACAGCAATAGAATTTCTAAGACTCGCAGTTTAGCTCCCAGTTTTACAAGCATGGGATTCTTCATTAAGAAGACTTAATAAGGATTCATCTGGACCCTGTCCCGGCTGCACCTGAGCTCGGCCCACCCGGGCTGAGGCCTTGGGGGAAGGACGAGTCCCCTGCTAGGGGGCCTCCTTTGTCCCACGGAGCCGAGCAGAGAGGAGCGGGCAACCCTCAGTAGGCCTGCCTTTGGGTCCGGGAACCTCGCCCAGCCAGCTTCCGCGGATTCATCTGGACCCTGTCCC
>PVIU01003677.1:0-37500 GCA_004026605.1 Ondatra zibethicus
AAAAAGCCCTCCAAAATTAACAAAACCATCTCTGGGGATCATGTCTCTGCTTTGAATCTTGCTCTATGAACCTGTCTCCATGTGCTAGCAGCAATACATTTTAAAATTAAAGGGAGGTGGGTGGAGTACCTCATGCCTGCTGGCAACCCAAGCACCACTCAGAAGCTGTGGAGGAGGAAAGCCTACCTTCATTCACACTTGTTGGTTCAACAACTGCCTTACTTGCCCTTACAACTTCATCTCTTGCTCTCATGTGTCCTAAGTGCCACCAAACCAAACCAGGCAGCATCCTGAGCTCAACCATGCATGCTCTTGTGTTTCTGCTCTTCTGTCTGTGGGAACATACCCTCCCTGCATGACCCTTCAAGATTACTACTCTGGAAATTTCCTTGTGTCACTTGTTTGGGCTAAATTCTATATCCCTCCTAAATTTCATACTGTGGAAGAAAGCACTAGATGGAGCTATATATAAAAAGAATGGCTTGAACTGATGGAATTGTGGTTAGACAGGCCTGAGGTCCTGAAGAGGCTCATGTGGAGACATGTGACATTCTTCAGATGTTACCCAGGTGTCTCAGGGAAGGAGACGGCCTTGGGGATTCACATTCCAGATGTGGCTGAGTGTAGTGCCCAGCCAGTTGTGGGGAGATGGGTAGGAAGTCAACCACAAGTGTCTCTGACTGTGGCTACATTTGGAGATAGGGCCTTCAAGGAGGTAACTAAAGTTAAATGAAGTCTGTTATCCTCATGAAAAGGAAATTTGGACGCAGAGACCCACAGAAGATGGACAGGCATGGGGTATAGAGAGAAGGCAACCCTCCAAGCCAAGGACAATTCACAGAGGGAACCAGACATGTTGATATTTGATCTTAGACTTCAGCCTCCACAGTGGTGGGAAGCACCCGGCCTGTGATACTCTGTCGTGCAGCTACGCCAGCTCACCCCCCCCCAGGGGGAGCATCAATCCTCTTTGCAGCTCAGTGTCCCCCAATTTCCCTGTTCCCACTCACTGGTGTCCTTGTCTGACTCCCTGGCTAGCCTGTAGCTGTGGGAGAAGCTTTCTTAATCCCTGGCCAGTGAAGACATTCAGTGTTGAGGTACCTCTCACTGTTTACAACTCACCTGGTCTCGGTGCCAGATAGCACTGATTTGACAATCAGGGGCCATGTTGGAGTCTCTGTCTGCCTCGCTGCACACTTCCTGAGTTGAGGAGATGAAGGTCAGCTTCCTAGCAGCAAGTTCTTTCTAGTAAAGGTGTTGGTTGTTGTAGTCAGTTGCCTCTGGGTGTTTTGTTCAACATCCTGTTTCTGGGTAGAAAGTCTAAGGTAAGCATACCCTAAGCTGGAACTTCCACACCCAGGGATTGCTTTATACACAAGCTCTGTGCCCCGTTTGGGTGGTTTGACTAATAAAATTTTATTTCACAAAATTTGAATCGAGAGCTAGAGAAGCTAATATGGATCTCTCCAGGACTGTGGGGCAATTCTGAGCATTTGGGAAGCAGAACACCTGACTGTAGGGATGCAGACATATCCCTCTGCAGAGAAAGTGCAGAAGTAACACCGATGGGGGGGGGAGAAGAAAGGGGGACTCACTTTTGTTCTTAGGCATCACACTTCCTGCTCTCATATTCCATCAGATTCTTCGAACAAATCTCACTTTGCTGTAAGCTACTTCAATGGATTTCCATTACTGGCTTAAGTCCATTGTTTGGTATAGCAGACATCTGAGACTTTGAACACCTGATGAATTCTCCCAGGAGTCTGATAACCTAATTTTAGATGTTCTTTTAAGGCCACTTTACTTTGTACCACAAGGTTCACCCAGGACCAAAGCTGGGGCAAGTGATCAGCTCACAAAGAATTTATGGCCCATGCTGAATCAATATTTTCACCAGTAACATTTAGAGGAAGTACTGAGAAACTGTATGTTCAGTTTTCTTTTTTTTTTTTTTAAGATTTATTTATTTATTAAGTATACAGTGGTCTGCATATGTCCCTGCAGGCCAGAAGAGGGCACCAAATCTCATTACAGATGGTTGTGAACCACCATGTGGTTGCTGAGAATTGAACTCAGGACCTTTGGAAGTGTAGCCAGTGTGCTTAACCCCTGAGCCATTTCTCCAGCCCAGTACTGAGAAACTGTAACAAGTGGAAATCCTTCTGAAACTGCTTCAGTGATCAGGGTGACAGCCTAGAGCAGGGACTTAATTCTCTTCGTCTTTATCCAGTGTTCATATTCTAATACCTGTGTGTCACTCCACTCCATGTTAATTCACATGACTTGAGCACCTCTCTGACTTGGAGGGACTGGTCACAGTGAAGATTGCTGCCTGTTCCAGGAAATGCACGCCCATATATCCCTCACACACTGTGTCCCCAGGCCACTGTAGCTCTGTGAAAAGCCACACGTAATGCTTTTTAGACTGTGATCTTTACATAGATATACATAGTAGCTTTGTATGATTTGACTTATAACAGTTTTGTTTTGTTTTTTAAATAACGGAACTTTGCATTCTCAAATGCTGGTGATAGCAAGCAGTTTTGCGATGTATTGCTACGATGTCTTCTGTTCCATATCCAACTGAAAAGAAAAACTCACAAGCAAGAAAAATTCCTAACAGAAAGCCATATTTACCATTTGTGGAAACATTTATGGAAGAAAAGTCTTAGTGCTCTGAAAACCCCATTCCTCGATACACGTCTAACGCGTTTCTCTTGGTGCAACTGAAAGATCTATTGTTTATCTATCATTGTTGATTTCTTGGAAGCTGCAGATCACTAAATATTAAGATGGAGGTGGAGGAGGCTGGAAAGATGGCTCACTGAAAGAGTGCTTCCTGCTCTTCGAGAACCTGAATTCCAGGCCCAGTCCCCTGTCAGGTGGCTCAGCACTACCTACAGCTCTAGTTCCGGTGAATCTGACGTTCTTTTCTGTCTTTTAAAGGGGACACACACACATTTGCACACACACTTGCACACACACAAGGAAACAAACACATCCTAGGGCTGGATAGTTGCAGAGGTTAGGTACACTGGCTGCTCTTCTGGACAAACAGTTCCATTCCTAGCATCCACACGGTGGCTCACAACCATCTATACCACCAGTTCCTGGGGGTTTGACACCCTCTTCTGATGTCCATGGACACTGCACACACATGGTGCACAGGCATGGTAAAACCTTCACATACATAAAATAAAAATAAAACAAATCTTAAAAACACAAGTCTTGTTTTAAAAGGTGGAGGTGGATTCAGTAATGCAAAGTCAGAGATATTAAGCATATGGTGAACACTGGAATGGGTTTGTAAAAGGGACATTATGAAAAGACCTTCAGGTAGCCTATATTTCCATTGAGACAGTGTGCAAACTGAGGTAAAAGAAATAAGGAATCTTGGGATGGTATTGCCGTGTGACTCCCCGATGCCTTCCCAGGGAAGATTCCTGAGGTCTCTCATTTGCAGACGGATACCTCTACTTGAATTCTCCCCTTCAAAACCCATACTGTACACGTGAGCTAAAAGCACAATCTCTGGGTTTGTCCTATGAGGATCTAAGTCCCCACTTCCATCTCACACTGCTTTAAAATCAGACAGTTACTCAGTTTTCTCCTTTGCTTGCCATGCAGATACCTAGAAAATTCTTGAGACAGGCACCGTTTGAAACTTTATTATTTTAATCTTGAAAGAAGAAAGAAAGAAGAAAGAAAAGAAGGAACACGATATATATATCTCTCAGCTCACGAGTGAGAGATGCAGAAGGAGCAGCAGGCAGACTGGACTATTCCTGAGTGTATGCTCCTTGTCCTTATACAGTCTGTTGTGAGAAACAATCAGATAATTGTGCTTCCCCCTGCCTATTGGTCACTAATTTCAGATCGTTTGTGTGTGACTGGCTATCAGGTGGGACGTGAGTGCTCACGGGGGGCCTGTCCTCTCAACATGACCTTCTAAGGCTGTTTACACACCTGGACTTTCTCTCATTTGTCCCCTTGACTTTCCTGTTTTCAGCTGTGTGTCCCAGACCTACCCCCAGCTCATTTGGCTGGGGTCCTGCCTGTCTTCAGTACTCAGGTGTGCATGGTCACAGGTCTTGTTTTTCCAGACTTGCTGTTCTTTATTGATTTTCAGAGTGATTTTCTCTGTGTCCTGAGCAGTCCTCCATTCAAATACAGCAGACTGGGATGTTATTTTCATTGATTTCTAAGTGCTGTTATGGGCACCCCAACTCTTTTACATTCTTTTCTAGAACTCAGCTGGGACTCTGCTAATGCCTACGTGTCAGGACCCAGCTATGGCCATAATGGAAGCCACAGGACTGCACAGCCCAGAAGAACTTCACAACTCTGGATAGAGCTGCATGCTTGAATTAAAATATTTCTTAGAGTAACTTCAAATGCATCTCTAGTTTGTCCATGGAGCTGTTCTATATTTTTTTGTGTGTGTGTGGGGTGAAGTGTGGAAAAAAAGTTTTCCATGTGGGAGAGTTTTACATACACACAGAGACACACACACACTCACACACATACATACACACGTGTACAAACACACACATATACACACATGCATATGCGCATGAACACATACACACATGCACATATACATTTGCACACACATGCATACACACACATATATACATACACATGCATACACACATGCACACATACATGCTTGCATATATACATGCACATATACAAACACATACACAGACAGATACATACATCTACAGATAGAAATGCAGAAGACAGAATTCTTGCAAAATCCTGGGAACAGCCCCATTCCCCAGGGATCAGCTGTCTTTCCTTTTGAAGTGTTTGTCCTGTGTACAAAGTACACCCAACTCTTCTCTCCTGCTCCAAATTGTTTTCTGTTGTTAAATTATATAAATAGCCAACCAGTATTAAACAAGCCCCACACCTCTATGTTTTCCAAAGGGATTAAGGGCCTCCTCTTGAAATGTGCCGTAAAATCAGAATTGAGACCCTGAGGAGATGAGATTATTCCAGACAAAGTGTCAGGAGACTCTGAATCAGAGCCAAGAATTGGGGGTGGTTGAGGAGTGAGTTCAGGGGAATCTTGTAGTTAGATGGGTGCTAAAGATTCAGGTGGATTTTAAAGCTGCCAAGGACATTGGTACCAAGACCAGCCAAACAGTTTTGCTGATTCTGGTGCACTCTAGCCTGGACTGATCAGATCTGAGTCAGTTTGTCAGTACTTCCTCTTCCTATTTAAGATGACTGGGAAATGAATATATACACTGAAGAGACTGCTGATAAAAATTCAGAAACCAAAAATGAAATTAAAATTCTGACAAAAAGTATTAAACTTGCAATGAAGGTTTAAATTTAATCATTTTAGATATATCTATCTAAATATATCTGTTTAACTTTGAAAACATACCTAATCTGACTACTAACCTGTATTTTTAAATTGTACATTATATTTTTAAATGAGTTGTATAAGCACAATAACATAAGAGTAGAAACATACATATAGTATAGCAAAAATAAATTTGTATCAGTAAACCAAAAGTCATACCAATGTAAAATATTTTGAGATTAATGGTTGGTTTTTGGATAAAAGTAGACTCAATAATCTACCTTTTCCCTTTCCTTTCCAGATCATATCCCCCCTTTTTTTCCTTTAGAAAGAGATCTTTGAAATTAACTCTCTTGTTTAACTTTTAACCATTCATTTGAAAAGAATCCTTTGTAGTTCTGGGTGAACTTCAAGATGACATCACTGCTGGGGCAACAGTTTCTATGACAACACTATCCCTATCTTTGCTAAATAGAGGTCAACATAGGTTTTATAGATTTTGGAAATATAAGTATTTTACAACTTCAAGATTTGGAGTTAGAATATGCGATGCCTGACTGAAAAATTTAGATACTTAGTTTGAAAATCCCTGGCCTTGGTTTGTTGGAAGGGTCAGCAAATTGACCAAGCATTCTAGGAACTTTTCTTCTACACAAAATAAAGCACTCCTGAATTTCTTCCAGTTGGGGTTGTAATATCACCATGTATATGAACATTTTCCTGCTGCCTGTGCATACATCTTGACAACTCTGAACACACCCTGCCCCTACCCTAGACCTGAACTGGGTTGTAAGTGACCAACTTGTTTTTGCAGCTTTGCTAAAAATATGACTAGATCTGCCCCTGTTCAAAACAGTCCAGATTGCTGATATGCTGCTCTTTGCCAAGTTGCTCAGCCCTGAGGTAAGTGGGCTTGGAGTTCCTGCTGCTCACTTTTATTCCGTGTTTCTGGTGAGATTAGGGTGTGGGCTCACACTGCTCAGGACATTACACCTCTCCTTGTCCTCAACCCATGAGATTTTTGTCTTTCTCATCTGGCACACATACCTTCTCTCAAGTTGGCAGGGTACGGTATGTATGGTGCTGATCCATTCTGGAATCTGCCCTTGCCATGTGAAGATGTCTAGCCAGGTCTGACGGCCCCTCTTGTGCGGCTTCAGCCTGCCCACCCAATCCCAGCACATACTCACATAGGACCCAAGAACCTGCATCATTTGCAAACAAACAGGAACATCTCAGTTTTGCTATGGGTGTTATAGCCTCTGCCACTAATCACCTGGTCTTGACAGCACAGGCCCCTTCACATTCAGCATAGGAAGGACACACAGAATTTTAAATTGTCACTCTATGTCAATAGAGTGACAGAAAGTTAGGGATCAGGTTAGGTTTGAATGCCCTGGTTTAATGTGTCCTTCATTTCCTCTGAGCTGAATCTTCTCATTTGTAAAACTGTCAGGGCACTTTAATTGTGCAGGTCCTTAGAGAAGATTTCAGGAGACTTGTTGTGTTTGCTACAAGTGCTGTGGGATGTTGACAGGGACTTCACGGGACCATGAGGGGAGGGGATGCTATTGCTGTGTGGCTGTGGGAGTCCTAAGAAATAACGGAGCCTCACCTGCTCTTCATATTGATCCTCACGGCCGTCTGCAGAGCCCATGCAGGCTGTGCTGCAGGGAAATGGTGCCAGCTCCTGGCTTTTAAGTCCCCCACCTCACACAGAATAAGTGGGAAAGTTCAGACCCCATACTAGGACCTCTGGTGTAAACCTTATGATCCTCTCTCTACCCTTACTATTGAATTTTCTTTGTGTCTAGACAAGAAAATTCAATATTGTCTGGGAAGTATTTTAGTCTCAGAGAGCAAAGACAATTCTTGTTAGTCACGTAGTAGGAAAGTGTAATTCTGTTTTCTATATTTATCCAATGGCTTAAAAAAGCAAACTGAACAAAAGGGAGAAAATAAACTATAAATAGTTTCTTAAAATGATTTGAAGGTGGTAGTGTCCATCAGGGATCTATATTGTGGCCGATAAGAAGGAAAGGACAGAAATGAGAAGTCTGCTCAAGATCTCATCATTTCTTTATAGAATTATCGATGTATTCTAATGACTGATACAATTCCTAATGGCCTTAAAACAGGAAGTAAAACAGCATCTAAACTAATTAAAAGTTAGTAAGTTTTAAATATTAGGGACACCTTGAAAGTTACATTCAAAACAGGACTTGGGCTGGGACGTGGGAGTGTCCTTCCTGTGACCTCAGTACTCAGGGACTGGGGCAGAGAGTCTTGAGTTCATGGTCAGTCTGAACGACACAGTGAGACCTTGCCTCAAAACAGACAGAGGAGTTTGGAGTCAGGCAAGTGGACTTACATTCTTACTGGATTGTGTAAAGGTACTGACCTTGGGAGAGGAAATGGATCAGACCCCGAGTCAGAGACAGATCCTGAAGTTCCCAGCAATGACCTACTAGAAAGGTGGCAATTAGGGAGAGAGCGGCCATGAACCATCTATTCAATGGGATTTAAAATGCTGAATCGTGTGTTTTGGAGACTCTCTGTTTCAAACTAAGAGTGTTCCATGCTGGGGAAGATGGAAAACTAGACATTTTTAGAGGAGTTTTCAACTCAAGTTGATCTCACAACTTTAAATGTCAGATTTCTTCAGTCCAGAGTCTGAGCTAAAAAAAAAAAAAAAAAAGAAGAAGAAAAAAAATGTCAGATTTCTGCCTGACAGGTTCTAAGTCAGAGCCATATTCTCATGCAGGGGCTGCAGACTTTAGGGAAACCGATGTCACATACTTCAGAGAGGATAACTAAAGAGTTGTAAAACCTTTTACACAGGGCTCTGGGCGTGTGGCTGTTGCCAGGTGCAGAGGCTGTGGAGGCCCAATTTGCCGTGTTTTCTCTAGCTTTTAGGGTTACAATGTACAGTTCTGCACCTCTTCACACCTGAATTGCATTCACAGGTCCAGGTCTCTTCTGGAGACTGGTGGACCTCTGTGTGTTTGAGGCCAGCCTGGTCTACAGAGCGAGTCCCAAGATAATCAGGACTGTTACTCAGAAAAAACAAAACCAAAACCAAAAAAGCAAAACCTACTGTAATTATGTCACCTGCCCAATGGAAAAAACCACCTGGGGAAGAATTCACTTGAAAAAATACAAAATCTCAGACCCCATACTAAACTGACTCACAACCTCAAGAGAAGAAGCCAAGATACTCTTGTCTAGCCAGCGCTGGGTGACTTGTGTGAGTAGTAGGTTTGGTGATATCATACCAAATCACCATGAGCTCCCTCTAGCATCTATCATTTTCTTTGCTTGGTACCAATATGCCTTTCAGTGTGGTGGAGGCGTTATCCAGAAACTGCAAGTGATCCCCTGTTGTACATGAATGACATAAGAATGGTTTGGTCCTCAATACGACTGGGATTATTGTTTCTGTTCACATTTTCATATTTAATTGCTACACAACATTCTGTTCTCTCTCTTACTAGAAAGGATTTGTGGAGTGGCAGCTCTTTGTTAAATTAATATGCAAGAGTTATCCAATAAGAAGCTAGAGCAAATGGGCCAAGCAGTGATTTAATTAATTCAGTTTCTGTGTATTGCCACATGGTTGTGGCTTACTGGCTAAGTTTCAGGGCTGGGCAGCCGGGAACGAACAAGCAGCCCCTGACAATGAGAAGCTGAGTTAGAGTGTGCAGTGGTAGAGTGCTTGCCTAATTAGCAATTGGACCCTGGGTTCGATTTCAATCCATAAAAATAAAAAGTTGAACTGGAGAGGAGACTCAGTCGTTAAAGGCTAGGCTCACTAGCAAAACAGAAAAAGGTTTCTTGAGGGAGTGGTTTTTTAGCTGACACATGAGTTAGGGTTTTCACGTAGGGATGAGGTTGGAGCCCCCAGTGTGTAGGGATAGGAGGTGCAAGTTACCCTCACTAGAGAGCAAGATGAAGATGAAAGACACAAGATGGTAGAAACCACCATGGACTACATTCCTGCTTTGAATTTTATCCTGGCTCTCACGGGAGAACAATGTAAGGGTTAAGAAAGGAAATGACAAGCAGGTTTTCAATTTACGAACAAATGTGACTCTGGCAGCTGATACAGAAGATGATCTGGGGGGTTCAAGATTAAAAGCCAGCCCCTGTAATTCAGGTAGGGGATGAACGATGCTTAGATTGGATCCTGTGGTAAAGATAGAACTGGGAGAAGTGTATAGAACTGAGTATTCGGTGAGCTCGAGGAAATGCAAACGAGTTTGATCTTTCCTTCCTTTTTCTAAAACCTTCTACCCCCCACACACATTTCCTTAGAATGACATTTATTTAATATTGCTTAAAAACCTCTTTCATATCCTTTATCACCAAAGCCCCAGCACCTTCCCCACCTTAGAGCACTCGGTGAGTTTTTTATAGAGACAGGTTGTCAGACCACACTTAGAAGTCTTCCAGTATTTATCATCCTCCTTGATTTAATCTTCAATGTTATTGGGAGCCCTTGCTTTGCTTCATGCTGAGATTTCAGTGATGTGGTTTATCTGGACACATTTCATTTCCCCTCCCCTCCCTGGGCTGCAGCATTTCAGTGCTTGTTGCTCAGCTCTTGCATTAAATGTGTGGGTAGAATCGTATTTGCTTTCCCCAAGTACGGCTCCACAAATACTTCATGTGTAACTCTAAGGCACTGAAATGAATTTGGCATTTAAGCCAAACGTTAAATCGATAAACCGTATAAGACCATTACTGTCAATCACCAAAGAAATAAACTGAATAGTGACACTCGCTGATGTGCTCATTTATGAGAACGAACCACTACACATTAGCCTAAACCCTTTTCAAATGTTCATTTTTTTCTTGTTATCTTAGATGCAGATGCTCTGTTTATCTTCTATGCCTTATGTCCTCTGCCTTCCGTGGGCTGTAGGTGTGGCTAACGTCCACTCATGCCTAGGAAAGGCATAAACCTTGGTAAACGTTCTCTTACTTGTAGGCTTGCATTTATTTCACTTTCTATTAGAACTGTCACTCCGTATTAAAACATATTGACAATTGTTCTCTATAAGGGGTCTAGTGACTTCATCGGTTTGCTCAAACCTAAATAAAGTCTGTCCCAAATGGCCCAAAGACGGCATATGTAATGCATGTTGGCAAGTTGTCATGTGCATTCACTCTGGAGCAGGCTGGGTTGTTGTCTCCACGGCAGACGCAAGCTTGTTTATGTCGAGTCCTCCAACACGCCCTGCCCTATCCTGTGTCAAGCTGTTCCCTGGCTCTACGATGGGAAGAAGACAAAGCAGTCGATGGTTTCAAGTATTGAAAACACTCTGGCTGGGCGGTGGTGGTGCACGCCTTTAATCCAAGCACTTGGGAGGCAGAGGCAGGCGGATCTCTGTGAGTTTGAGGCCAGCCTGGTCTACAGAGCTAGTTCCAGGACAGGCACCAAAGCTACAGAGAAACCCTGTCTGGAAAAAAACAAAAACAAACAAACAAAACCTGAAAACACTCTGCCCTTAAAAACTTCATTTCCAGCCAGGCTAGTATTGTCTATCCCATAATATAAAATTGTCTACGGTGAGGTTGGGAAGCTCTTCCATGGAGAGAAAGCTCAATTAGGAATTCTAGCTGGCTGCCTTAGCTTCCCAGTCGGTGCCTGATAGCTGTGGTAACCATCCAGTTTAGTCACGGCATCTTTCTGCTGATATTTGCTCTTTCACTTGGAAGTCTCACCCAAGGGAACACTCTGTTCTGCCTGGAACTCACTTGGGAACTCCATCTGGCTGCCTCAGCAGGGATTCTTCAGTCTCCTTCTGCTGGGTGTTTGTCAGCCCCAATTTGCTGATGTCGCCTTTTCTTGCTGTCTCAATTGTGCTCCTCCAGTCGTCCCTGCCGGATGCTGCGAGCATCGAATCCGATGTTCTGGGGTCTCCTGCTGCTTCTCTCTAGAGGCTACTCACTATTGACTCCTTTACCTTCTCTTGCTACAAACTCAATAAACTCACTCAAAACCCAAAGCACAGTTCTTGTAGATCATTCTCTATGCTGGGTAGACAGGGAGCACACAGAACTTAGTGCCAATTAAATGCCACATGGTGACAGCCCGGGAGCTTTGGCACCACTCACATGTGCTACAGTCAGATCATGGATGACTTTGTCTTTACTGGTCCCTTCTGTGTTCTTGGCTCCAGCAGCGCTGGTTCTATTGGATCCCAAGACACACAAAGGCCAGGTCCTGGAAACCCACAATGTGGCCGGTATTCAAAAGTGACTATAAAGGATATCAGAATGGGTTTCACACAAATTATCTTTATATAAAAAACATTTCATTTAATAAAGACCAAGCCTTAGGACATAGATAAAACAAGAACCACTTATATTTACAGTATTGCCTAGACATTAAAAATCAACAAAACGGTTGGTAAACCACAGATTCCTGAAACACACACAGATTCCTGAAACACGAGATAGTTATGTCATTATAACAAGTAAAATACAGTGAACAGAGCCTTAAGATGCCCACACTATGATAGCTATCTTAACACGCCTCAAATACAGTCCTAAATATGGAGGGTATGGGAAGGCTGTGTCATTTTAAATATATTCTATAGACTTCTATAACTTTCACTTCATCTTTATCTTAATTTTCAGCTTTTCTTATAAATAATAAAAGAGCGACCAATTAAAGTCCGAATTTTCTGTGTCTTTTAGACTACTATATAACTACGAGATGCATATCTATCTACATGTACCTGTACAAGGCATTGGATCTGCCTTTCTCTTCTCTCCTGGGGAGATTGGAACAAATACAGTTTCTAATGAAAGCCCCATCTCCGAACACCAGCACAGCTGCTTTCTCCAGGCCTGGCTCTTAGGGCAGGCTTGACAGCCTTTCTGTTATCCTGGCCTCACGTCACAGAACCAGCCTAGTGACTTTTCTTTGCCCATTTCCATGCACACTGGTTTGTCCTGGTGCAAGAAGACAGCACTGAAGATTGGACTTTTCCTCCGGTACAAATGCCAGAGGTCTAAAATGATGCAAAATATGTTACATGCAATATACACAGGACATGTTAGATATATGTAACGTGTGATATGTCACACATAGTAGCTTATATATTTGTTACGTTATATAAAGAACAATACACACAATACATGTAGTATCTTACACAAATATATTACATATGGCGAAAAGACTCCATTACATATATGTGAAAAAGGGCAAAAACTTGTGTCTGCACATCCACTTAGCACATTAATGTTACACAGTTTCATGCGCTTAACCCATAAGTCTTATGGTTGGTGTTATAACTGGTTTAAAACCGCTGATCAGCTCCACTTCTCTGTATGCTGTGTGTTGGGGCAGCAGCTCAGTGGAGCTCAGTGGTTTATTGGGAGGATTGGCCCTTGTGTCAACCCCATTACATCATGATGACAGTGTTTACCGATGGTACTGAGGACAAGGACCTTCAGGCTAATTCACACGTCTGGGCCACAGCACGAGTGCACGATGCAGCAGAAGTCGGCGTTCTGGGTAAACCTGCTCTGCAGTAGATGGTTTCTCTGGACAAAAAGGCGAAAGGTCCTTTGGCTTCCACTTGGTTTTGTTGAGAACCTAAAACTGCACTGAAAACCGAAGTCTGTTTTTAAAAACAGCACCAGGAGTGTTTTACACAGACACACACCTTTTCTCTCGGAGTTTAGGCGAGTCACGAAAGGGCCAGTCTGGACATCACCTTCGTCAAACTTTTTTTTTTTCAGTTGCTTCGTTATTATTCACTTCCACAAAAGGAGCTCTACACTGTTGTGTTGAACTGAGTGTGATTGGATCGCTTGGATACAGACACAAAAGTCAGAAAGTTAATGATGGTAATACGGGAGCAGCTTCCCACTGAAGTCTTTCCTATTACAGACTGGTAGTCCTGTATATAAATGTCACCCTTGCTGATAATTTACTAAATTGGTAGCAACTTTCTAGGTGTCTGATAACACGGAACTAAGAGACAGATAGAGAAAATATAGGAAAAGGGGCTCTAGCCATTGTTTTTCAAGGGGAAAAAAACACAGAGAGTGAAAGTCTTTAAGGCACAGTGTGCTATGTTATGGGTTCCATGTAACATCAGGATGAGGGTACAGATGAGGACGCAAATATGAATTGTCCAAGGACAAGGAGAGAACACGTGGGACATTCTGCAATGGTAGAACTGATGCCGAGGTCTTAGAGACACTAACACATGGCTTTGAAGTGGATTCTGTCTACGACATTCAACTCCAGGCAGTAAGGAAGTCATCTTGAAGTCGAAACTGAGAGCTCATGTCAAATACTTGAAGATAATTCTGAACAATAAATTAATTGGTGAATGCTTACTGATCCGACACATTGCATATGCTTCACAGAGCTCATCACAATAACCCTACAGGAAGCACTGTTTTCAGCTCATAGGTAGGAAAATTGAGACCCAGTGGTATGTAATGAATCTTTCTCAAGGGCACAGGGCCTGTGCATGGTGTATGGCAGTCAAATCCAACTTTGTTTCCAAGCCCATGATCCTGCTGCATCACCTGGTCCTGTAAGTGGGGTGTCACTGCAGCAAACCTTAAGTGGTGGTCCTGATGGGGAACACCGTACAGAGCTGTGTCTGAGAAGATGAAATCGTAGATGACAGCTAGATACCCATGGCGGTGAGCGATGAACGTTTCTCTGGTGGCGGCATTTATCCCGTGCTCAGTGGCGGTCACTGAGCTTAAATCTCAGAAGAGGGTGGTTTGAATGACCAGCTAAAGGACACTTAAAACTGTTGTAAAAGCAGATTCGAAATAAAGCTATGGGAGTTGACAGCAGATTCACAGACCACATCACTTAGTTATAGGTGGACAGAGAGCACCCGGTACAGGCTCCGAGGGCGAAACAGATCCCAGAGTCTCATCTTTTCTCGAGATGCCCACAGAGGTGACAGCATGGTACTGTGAGTGCCTAGGCAGACACTGAGTATTTGCTGAACTAAGGGAACTGGGGCTGGGGAAAGAAATCCAGAGGGCAGGTTGAAGAAGGAAAAAGAGGTTGTTGGATTTACAAGCAGGTAAAGGTGTACCAGATGGATGCTGGTAAAAGAACTCAGATAGTTTTTAAACTTCACTATTTCAATATAGACAAAATTATTTTATTTCATAAAAAGTCACAGACTTAGATGTAGAATAACTGATAAATAATTTAAAAACTTATTCATTTTGCCCTTTTTTGTCTGTGCTGCCTGAGCACAAATTGTGAGAAATCTTAAGCTGATGTTGACTCAAAAGTAAGATTGAACTGGAACCATAATTAGCTGGCTGCATCTGGTTTTCCTTTTTATGGCTTTAACTGAACATTTAGTCATCTAGCCTTGGAACTGTTAGTGACACTTGGAAGGCATCCTTCACTAAACTGCTCCCTTTAAAAGCAGAGAGACAATGTTGCAATTCGTGAATTACTGAAGGGCCTATCACCAGATGCCTCGCTGAGCTGAGAAGGACACACAACTCTGTGGTGTCCCGTGCCAGCTTGGCACAAACAGTGCACAACACCCCTGCTTTCTCATGGCTTTTTAAATCTTGTTAAGCTCATAGCTTCTTAGATGGACACTTGCTCTCAACACCTGAATGCTTTCCTGTTAAAAAGTTACGCTGCTTTTTCAAACTTACGTAGAAGAATCCAACTGCTAAAACACGTGAAGATGTCCCGGCGAGGCTGGAGCTGAAGACGCTGCTGTACCAACTCTGTCTGTGCTGCTCACCAGACGTGTCTGTGCAATTCTGCCCTACTTCTCAAGCGCAGAGGCCCAGTCCCTCACGGGAGCCAATCAGCATCCAGAAGTTCAGGTTATCCTAAGAAAGTTTGTCTCCGTGTGTTTAATGGCAAGAAAAAAAATTAAAACATGTGGCCCAAAGAAGAAAAAATCCAAAATATTTCGTTTTCTTTCTCAGGGGGAAGAAATTCACAGACCCAGGGAAGCAGGGATTGCAGTGGAAGATCCACCTCGGGGTGTTTGTCATCTGTCAAAACACAGGGAGAGACCTGTAAGTACAGTGGGAATGATTATTAACATGTTTGTGTATAGAGTAAAAGTAACAAATAAATAAGAAATGCATATGCTATCTACAGCCAAAACATGTGTGTAGAAATTAGGTGTGCTTTGTAAATAAAGTCACTTATGGGTATATCAAATACAGATTGTCTTGCATACAGCAAGTCTCAAGAAGTGTATAACCGTGATTCTAAAATAGCCTGAGCACCCTGTAAAATGCAGCCTTTTTCATATCAAACCAGCTAAGTTCTTCTGCCAGATCTTAAGGTAATGCGCCATGCTGGTTAGAGTGAAGCAACTCAGTTTCTCACTGACAGAATTTCAAATCTTTAATTCTTTTAGAAAGCATTTTGACTGCACATGGTTTTCAAGAACATTATATATTATGCATCACAAGTTCCTTCAAAGTCTTCTTAAGCTAAAATAAAATACAAGTATAAGAAAAAGCAATCTCATAGCTAGGTGTGATGTCTCATGCTTGTAATTCCAGCACTCAGGAGCGTGAGAAAAGAGAATCCAGAGTTCAAAGCAACGTAAAGAGTTTGAGATGAGCCAGGACTGCAAAAAACCCTGTCAAACAAACACCAACACCAACACCACCCAAACCAACTAAACGAAACACTGACAGCAATGGCAACAACAAATCCCTCCACATTTGGGCTTCCAGTTATAGCACCAATGCTTACATGGTACCCAGGGTATTGCAAACTCTGGCTTAGGGAGCTGCAGTGTGCTCCTTGATAAACTCTTGGGTACAGCATATATTAACTTTCTAAAGTGTTTTCAAATAGTCTGAGAAGTGCATATTTTACATTAAGGAAGTGAGAACAAGATTTTTTAAAAAGCACATATAATATGCCTAAAAATTCATGCAATAAATGTGCCAGACAAAAATTTTAGAAGTACAGAGAGAAGACTAGAAGGATGGCTCAGCTGTTCAAAGCACTTTCTGCAGAGGACCTGAATTCAATTCCCAGGGCTGGTATTGGGTGTCTCATCCTCTCCTGCCACTCCAGCTCCGGGGGATCTTACGCCCTCTACTGGCCTCTGCGGGCATCTGCACACACACACACACACACACACACACACACACACACACACACACACACACAGTTTGAAAGATGCCTAAAGAACTCCACCACTGTGCCAAATCCCCTGAGTTTCCCATTTTTTTCCACTTTCCAAAATGTCTATGCAGAGCCTGGCTTAATCTTTTTCTCTTTAATAAGGCAAAACTATAGTCCAATTTACGTTAAAAATTAAAGACAAGGGCCTAGAGAACTGGTTTAGGGTTAAGAGTTCTTGCTGTGCAAAAACATGACCAGAGTTTAGAACTCAGCACACACAGAACAAGCCAGGTGTACTACACACACCCGTGCCCTCACTAAGCCTTGCTGATTCCAGCCCAGCCAAGTTCAGGGAGAGATCCTACCTGAAAGGAATAAGTAAATGACCTGGAGAGATGGTTCAGAGGTTAAGGAAGGACTAAGTAAAAATGATAAAGGAGGACACTCAATACCCTCTTTTGGCTTCCATATGCAAATATAAACAGACAGGCACACAGACAGACAGACAGGCATGCACGCACGCACTCACACACACACCTAAACATCTATACATCTACTCACACAGACACATGCACAGACATATAAACACACTAACAAAATAAATAATATTTTTAAAAGCCTTAAGGTGAAACTATCAAAAAAAAAGGTGGAAATAAGTTACCCTCTGTCTTCCCTTCATGCTCAGTAACAAGGAAGAACAGAGTCACGGTATGCCTGGGTGATCTCACAGATGCTAAATGAAGGGCACACATGCATAAGTTTGGTGTCCGTAGAGTCCACAAGAGAGGGTCAGATCCCTGGAGGTGGAATTGCGGGCAGTTGTGGGTTGCCTAACATGGATGCTGGGAACTGAACCCAGGTCCACCGCAAGAGGTGTCAGTGCTCTTAGCCACTGAGCCTTCTCCCCAGCTCTAGCCTTACAGCCTGTAAGCTTTTCCCAGAGTCCACCAGCGTATTCTTGCTGGTCTGGTTTCCAACTTCACGGAGAAACATTCAGTTTTTTCCATTGTAAAACTGAATCGATTCTCTCTCGGTTGCCACAACAGGAGGTGATAAATAGCAAAGATATTAAGCTCTTGAACGTCCACATTCACAGTAGCACCATGTACGGAGAAACGTCCACATTCATAGCAGCACCATGTACGGAGAAAACGTTACTTTTCACACCCGGAAAACCGGAGAATGAAATACAGTGAACACACTGGCTTTCCACTTACTTGAGAAGCCAAATGTGTTCTCTTTAAACACAGTGGAACCCTTTTCTTCGCATCCTCTCTTTCCACTTACTTGAGAAGCCGAGTGTGTTCTCTTTAAACACAGTGAAACCCTTTTCTTCGCATCATCTCTTTCCACTTACTTGAGAAGCCGAGTGTGTTGTCTTTAAACACAGTGGAACCCTTTTCTTCGCATCCTCTCTTTCCACTTACTTGATAAGCCGAGTGTGTTGTCTTTAAACACAGTGAAACCCTTTTCTTCGCATCCTCTCTTTCCACTTACTTGAGAAGCCAAGTGTGTTGTCTTTAAACACAGTGAAACCCTTTTCTTCGCATCCTCTCTTTCCACTTACTTGATAAGCCAAGTGTGTTGTCTTTAAACACAGTGAAACCCTTTTCTTCGCATCCTCTCTTTCCACTTACTTGAGAAGCCGAGTGTGTTGTCTTTAAACACAGTGAAACCCTTTTCTTCGCATCCTCTCTTTTGGACATAGGTTACAGAGTACAATCAAGCTGGCAGACTTCATTCAGTCCGCCCATGGCTCTGGAGTCCCTAACAGACACACGGAAGACAGTGTTATGGGGAAGAACTGATGTTCTAAATTTAACAGCGTCAACCACGCATCTCACTCTTCATTTTGCTCTGCTTTCCAGAGTGTTCGTTCACTGAAGGACACATTTCATACAAATCAAATCAAATCCAAAGGGGAACTAAGAGTGTGCCGGCCATGTGGCAAAGACATTGGGTTCTGGTGTCTAATTAAAACACTGACTCGGTCATAAAACACTTATTATGCACCTTGTTATGAGCGCTCAACGGCAGGGTAGAGGAGCTGATTCGTCATAAGTCCAAGCTGGAACCAGTCTCCGTGGAAGGAGGTGTCTGAAGGGTTTTACAAAAGAAAGCTACTCTGTCGAGTTTGGCTTTCCTGGATCAAAATGGGTGTGATGACTTCCAGGTGTGTGTGCGTGTGTGCGTGTATAGGTCAGGGGAAAATCTTGCCTGCTGGTCCTCAAGTAACTTCCCTTTTTGATTGAGACAGTGTCTCTCATTGGCCAGGCTAGCTGGCCAGTGAACTTCAGGGATTCCACTGTCTCCCCCCCCCCACCTCTCTATCACTGAGATTACAGGTACACACCACACCTGGCTTTTGACATGGGTTCTGGGTTCTGAACCAAGGTCCTCATGCTTGAGGCAAGCTCTTCCAGACTGAGTCATCTCCTCAGCCCTCACCTTTTGATTCCAGAGACACTTTTGCCTTAGTATCAGTAGGCGGACCCGAGTCAAGGACGGAGGCTTCTCAGTCAAGCTGGCAGACTCTCCATCTTACCTTTCCAGCTGGTCACTCCACATCAGAGCTGAGGAGCCTGGGCGGGGCAGGGAGGTGGAGCTGGAAGCATAGTTGGTGTGGTTCCTGATCTGTGGACAGACAGAGGTGTCAGAGGACAGAGCTACTCTTGGGTTCTTTACCTCAGATGATGTTCCCTCAAACATGTTGACAGGAAACCAAAGCCCACACATTGACTCACATTGGTCATGGTAAAAGAAGAAATGCGCTTTAGATCATCTTCCCAAGACCATCACTTTCCTACCATCATGCTAAGAATGAGAGACACTCTGCTTCCTCCACATCCACGTGTTCAACTCTCAATAAAAATGTAATACACTCTGAAAACATAGTTCACTTCAATGCATTTATCAGTAACGTTCTTACAAGAAAAAGCAGAATGAAATGAAGTTGTTGCAAGAAAAAAATATCCAGAAAGAAATGAAGTTGTTGTGCTACCCAGAGCATTGGTTTAGTCTCAAAGTCGTCAAGACAGTGCACCTGTGCAAAACACATGACATTGCTTAGCGTGTCGGGTGAATGCTAAGCCTTCCCTCTCCAGCTGTGTTAAGGAAACGTTGGAGCCCAAGGAAGTGGATCCATTTTACCTTGACCAAAGTAGAGACTTCAGCCTACTCTTGTTCCTTCAAGGTTACTATGGGAGATTTGACTCAGGGTGTAACTACCTTGGCCTAGGGTGTGGTCACTGCACGTCCTGCCTAAACAACAGAATACTTAACTCAAGATGTTTTGGGTATTGAAGAGGTTATTGCTCTGTTTGTTCTTTGTATCTTGGTAAAGAAGTCTCTTGCCTTCTCCCTCTGTTTTTGGAGTGGGGTGTATAAAGCTTATGGAAAATAAACACGGGCAAATTCAATATTCACTGAGTTGCCCTCCAGACTCTATTCTGTGTCTCTGTCTATTTCTTTTGTATCTCTGTTTTGTCTGCCTGACATCTCTAATACACACGCTCCTACCCTGGAGTATACACACCCGTCGAGGCTGGACCCCACGTGGGTTTGTTGCATGTTTTGTGGTTCCTTCTCACTCGTGCCAGGTAATTTCATTGGTGCCGTGACTCGGATGGGGCTCACACATGCGCGCAAGGGCTTAGCTGAGTCATATGTGGATGTAACCTCACATGCGTGCACGTGGGTCACACAGGGACAGTTTAACATTCAGGCACTTCTGCCTGAGGGCCTGTCTGCACGTGCATGGCTCTAAAACAAGTGCTGCCTTATTTGTGGCTGAATAATTCCAGTAGGTTCTGGCCTTAGTTGGCCTTGCTGCTCCTCCTTTTGCCAGTCGAATAATGGTCCTTAATTAGATCCCTGCTTCATGATGTAAACACCTTTGAGCCTGCCACATTTGTCAACCACATCCTAGCGGTGGGCAAAGTTTCAGAATCTGGTATCAAGCAGAAGAGTGGGAGCACTCTGTGTGGGGCTGTGACCGTGTGTACAGGTCCCTGTCTACCCATCCAGGCCTACAGCTCATGCATCAGGCATGAACCTAACATGCGCCACGGACTTGGAACAGTAAGGCATCAGGGAGAACACATCAGTTGTAAAACGTGCACCTCCTTGGTTTGGACAGCAGTCATGGATGCTACCATGAGTGAGGGAGGGTAGATAAAAACCTCCTTCCACTTCTTCTCAATTCTGTTGTAAATTCCCATAAAACTAAGTCTGATTTTGAAATAGTTCTATATTTGAATGATGGATGGTTTTTCAGGTAATGGCTTATCCTCCATATTTTTCTTCTCTCAAGCATGCCCTCTATGCCATTTCTAAGACAAATATCAGTCAGCCCTAAAGATCTGTCAGTTTTATTGTAACCACCTAGAGCTCTGATACACCCAGGTGCCAGCAGGTGGTTCCAGCCATCTCCGCTCTGCTCCCTCAACCTGTTGTAGGATTGGTGTGTGAGGTGAGGATGAAGGGTGTACCTTGGGAGAAACCAGGAAGGGAACAGCAGTACAAAGACACCAACAGGGTTTGAAGGTCAGTGGAGCCTCACTTCTGCCTGGCCTTTAGGACTGCTCTGGACTGGGAATGCTCCTCACAGCTTGCTCCAGGTTGGGACAAAGGTTCTGGGCCTTTCTTCTCCCACACCCATCAGCATTTCTGATCCCTCTAGCTGTCTCTTTCAGTAAGCCCCTGCACGTCACACTGTACGCGGTTAGCAGTGACACAGGCTGAGGCTCTGTGCAGCAACAGGAAGGACTTCAGAAAGGAAGCCAGCCATCAGCCAGCACCAGATGCACCCTGTGGCAAGTTATGCTTGAAGGCTGCCTGTTTTAAGAATGGGGCACTCTGGGAAGAGTGTATCATGAAAAACAGCCTCCTCTGACCACTGTGATCTATTCCTCTTAGCTAGTGGTTAAGTTTTAGACTATGTTGAGAAGCAGCATTTAAAAGTTCATTAGCACTTGGGAGGCAGAGGCTGGAGATTGGAAGTGTGTGGCTAGCATGGGATTTATTTAAGGTAGGGGAGAATTATAAAGTGGCAGCAGTCTTTTTTGAAGCTCTCCCTGCTTTTAATATCATTTCATGTTTAACTCCTCAAATTCACCGCCTCCCACAACACCTCCAAAATGGTACAGTCAACTGCAAATAGACCTCTTAGATACCTTGGCTCTCCACAGCGGAACTCAGCCTTTGTAATGCCAGAGGACTTCCTAGAACTAAGCCCCTCAGTCTGTCGTCCAGGAATCTCATAGGGTGGCAAAGTGTTTCCCGCACCATTAAATGCAATGCACCCATTTCTCTCTGAGTATGAGAGCGTCTTGCAAAGATATATCAAGGACGTTTTTAAGAACCCAGGTGAGACACTGAATACTACCCACCCATGTGCATGCAAGCAAGTTGGAGGTTGACTTCCCCTGAAAACTGTGGCAAGTGTGTCAACATACCAGTCCCTTGAGGACACCTTGACACAGCCAGTGCTGGATTTTCTCCGTGGGTGGCCAGAGGAGCCCGTGGCTGCTGGAGTTGGGTGACTGACACCTCTATTTGTGGATGGGAAAATAGATTACAAAAACCCTACTGCATACTCAGAGACTATTTGCAATTATACCAGACAGTAATCTTGGAACTTAACCATCATTTCACTTTCACAGGATCCCATAGGAAGAACATCACCCCCATGACAGCTGGAAGTAATTCTAGAAGATGACATCCCCTCTCCCAACAAATTTGTCCTCAGGGTTAGGGACATCATTTAGAGGTTGATTATAATTGGTATAGGGTTGGGGATTGGGGGGAAATTATGTAGGATCAGGGATCTCTTGGAAAAAAAGAGAAAATTGGATAGGATAATAGATTAGTGTGAACTTACTCACACTAATAATAATAGTGAGTAATGGAGTGAATACTTGTGAGCTATTATTTATAGGCAATTTACATTGGTATAGATTCTTGTATATTGATACAAACTTAAATTATATCAAATATGTTCCTATTTTTGTCTAAAATATTTGTATATCTAGGCAAAGTTATTTTGTCATATTGTATGCATGCATGCTTTTACCTCTGTTTAAGGCATTTTGTATATTGTTACAATTTTAGGATATATTTATCATATTGTAATATACATTTCTACCTCTGATCAAGATACTTATACATTGTTTACATTTTGAGATCATTGTCCTCATTTGTTGCACAGTTGTTTAAAGATTGTTTAATATTCGAATATGAAGTCTTAGTCTTTAAGTTATGTAGGTATTAAGATTCATAGGTCAATAGTCATCCATATTTGTCATACTTTTAGTTAGACTAATCAGGTTCTTTAGACACATAGAGATTGTATTCTGCATAGATAGGTAATTTTCAACCACTTCAAAGAACTATTGAATATGGCATTTAAATAATTTAGGGTTCTGTTGAAGTGAGACATGATTGTTACTGGCAGCACCGATCAATTCCCGAGAGAATGTTGAGCACCAAAGACACTCCACTTGGAGCTTTTTTTCTTCTTGGCAAAACTGGCCTTTGGGCAAGGAACTGCCCCTGCATCAACCACTGACAAAATGCACAATATTCAGACAGGACAAGCAGGATACAAGAAGAAAGACTGTCAAATCTTGCCAAGACAGGTTAAGATGGTTTAGAAAAATTTCCTACCTCTGAAAATGGTCTGTCACTTACTCTAGGCCTTAGCTAAAGTTGGTTGCTTCAGTGTTGCAAATGAGACTTTGGGTGATTGCCCATGTAGCCAGTTGTCTGTCATTTGTTGAACAATTTGAAAGTTGCTTGATTGCACTTCCTGCTTAATCAAGTAATACTATTTCTGTTCTCAGGTCTTCATTGGGGTTGAAGATTAGGTAGTTGTAGTTACTTTCCTCTCATGACTTGACCAAGTTATTTATAACACAAGATTTAAACTTCTTAGGATAGGATAATTATTGAAACATTTATCACATGTTTCTTGCTTGATATTGTTTATACTGGCTGTAATTCTAATTTTTATACCTGATATTTGTTCTTATTGCATATAATTTTGTAAAAGGCTTAGAACTTTCTTATTTAAACAAAAGGGGGAGGTGCTGTAGGAATTCCTACCCCCAGTAGCCTGTAAGTTACCTGCCCACTTGGGTGTGGCCTCCTATACTATATATGCCCATGTAAAGCACACATCTGGCTTCTTTTCCGGCTGCGGGATTCGGTTGCTGTTCCCTGCTCCAGCAGAGGATTGTGATCTGTGAGTCTACCCCTAAACAAATAACCCTCTATTACACTCAGTTCTGAGCTAGTGTGGGGATTTCTTTTAAGCATCCTTCTTCATATTTGCATTGCGTCTGTGGACTGAGCCCTGTGCTAGTCTGTCTGTGAGGTGCTGTAGTCCAAGGGCCCTATGTGCACGGACTCCTCAGCTAACTGACTTATTTCATCCTGGTGCTGGCATGGCAGGGCTGGGACAGTCTACATAGAGGCCTTAGGACTCATGTAAACATTAGCTTCATGTTTTGAAGAGGCCCGAGAGGAAACTTGTAGAATTCTCTCCCGTTGTCTCTAGTCCCCTGTATTCTCATTACAATCATACTCTCCCACAGCTGCCTATCCCTCTTCAGCCTCCTGTTCACTGGCCCCTTTCAACCCCTTCTGAATATGAATTATCCCCCTTGAGTCATTCCCTGAAAAACCATAATCATAATGTCCTTTTCCTCTGGTAAGCATTGTTCTAAGCATTTCACCAATCTTAATTCATTTAATTATTACCGTCTTCCCGTGAGTTCGGAGGAACTGAAACACAAATAAGCAACCCAGGGTCACCTACAGGGTGTGCAGAGTTGGATTCAAACCACACATGTCTAATGATACATTACCAATTTACAGCTAATATCACGGATGTGTTGCTTCCTCTAACTCCCCTCTCTGAATTTCACTCAATGTTAATAAAAATCGATCTGTTAGTAACTTTCAGTATTTATTGCTATTTCTGGTACTGCAGCTGTCAAGCTAAGTATGCCTGTTTTGTGGATTAAGCTCTAACATTTATGAACTTGACTGTTGCTTTTCCTATAGAAATAGCAAAACTTCATTATCTGGAATGAAGACTTTGTTCTGAGGAGGGAATACAGTAAATTTTATTTACATGACACTTAAAAGAGAAATTAGTCATTTGATCAATTAGTAATTAGTAACCAAATATACATGATAGAGATGGAATTGAAGGGAAATGTAGGTACTTTAGGATGTTGAAATGGGAAACCAAATCCCTCATGGCAAGTGGCTTTTCATAATTCAGACAGTAATATACAGGCGCGCGCGCACACACACACACACACACACACACGCACACACACACGCACACACACACACACGCAAGAATGCATGGCATGGTAGAGAGTCCACTGGGATGACCAGAAACAGTAGAAAGGGGATCTAATTGCAGGAGAAGACAGCACAGTAGAGTCATCACCCCGAACTGGAACTCGCAGCTCATCCTTAGTCACAGGGCCAACTACTCACAACAGGGCAGTGATCCTGTAAGTAAGCAAAACTGCACTTTTTACAGCTAGAAGGAGCTTTGGGGATCACGGAATCCAGCGCCTTTACACATGGGGACGTGAAACCAAGTTTTTACAGCTAGAAGGAGCTTTGTTCTTATAGCAGCAAAGCTGGATTTTAGTAAAGTTTTGTCCGGAATCCAGTTTCCTCATTTTTGTTCCACATGAGGCCCAAGAATAGATCAGCAGATTTCATCTACTTATAAACAGCCCAGAGCATAAATTGTCCTGTAAAAAAGAGAAAGGAGAGAGCAGAGGAGAGGAGGGGAGGTAAGGGAGAGAGAATGTGAATTAATGACCAGAATGAAAGCTGACCTGGGGCCTGGCCAGTGCTATTGTCATCAGCTCCAGATGTTCATCAGTGTTTGTTTGTCGATGCCCTGTGAGTGTCTAGCCTCTGGCATAAGGCAGCCTAACTACTCTAGGGTGTTCAGGTGAGCGGTCCTGTGTTTTTAACCTAGAATCTGTGAGCAGAGATTAGCTCCACTCACAGGCAAATGTTGTTGATCATGACGCTTCGATGAAGTAAGGGACTTGCTCAAATCTAGATCAAGAGCCACAACCAGAAACCAGGACTTCGGGTCCTCATGTGCTCTGCTGCTCTCTGAAGAGTTTAAGGTAATGGATTATTCTATAGTGAGAATAAGGACGGTAAGTCACCCCAGGCTGTTGTCAGGTTTGTTAACTCCATCCCGGTTTTTCTGGAGTGAAGTTATTATTCTGGCCCACCCTACGTTGAGACCACTTCCAACCCCTCAGAGCTTCCCTGCTCCTTCCTGCTCTTCTCAGAACCCAAATCACCCTGAGAGGGAGTTAAGAGGGCCTCCCCTGGCTTCTGCAAGCCTGACTCCAGTCAGATCAACATTTCTCTCCATCATAGAGTGTATGGGAGTGCACAGCCTCTTTCCACAGCCCCAAATGCTTCCTTTGTTTCCAGGTTTTGTGACTCCAGGACTACTGCTTGAATCTGGGTGTATTCAGTGGTATTCTGTGCTTTTGCAAAACACTAATGTGTATTCTAAACAGAATAAATCGGCATTATGCTGTTCTTCTTGCATTAACATAAGTTCACGATGCCTTGCGGGCTTAGAGAGGGGAATCTATAAAAGTGATTTAGGAGATCTGGGATTTCCTGGGAAATGGAAAGAAGGATTATGAGGAGTAGTGCAGAAGAAGGGCTAAGTTCTTAAAGGCACAGTAGCAGGCCTGAGCCAACACTGCCTGCTCCAGGGGCCATTTCACATTGTCCTAAGATTGAGTGAGGTGGATGGTGTCTGGTGAAGCATAACACCTCCCCTCCATGGGTACCCAGGACTTTCGCACACATTTTGAGGGTCACATGTAATATATATCTGTAAAAGTCTGAGAAGGAAGAAAAGCCAAGGTGAAGTCAATTATTTTGTAGGAGGAGCCCCCTGGGAAAAGGCTGAGAGAGAGCTATCATCTTTTGACCTATGTGACCATACCTGGACTCTTTGCTTTAATACCAGGTACCATAGAACCTGATGCTGAACATGGCCCTCATCCTAGAGCGGTCTTCATTTCGCATTAAGAAGTAGGAGACTTGATGTTTTCCTTGAAAACCACAGCATCGTCGCAGAAAGCAAAGCAAGCTGCTTGTAAGTGCCCAAAGTTGTGACCAGCCCTGTGTGGGACTGCCCAGAGGAAGGGGATTCTCTGTGAAGAAGTTAACAGTTCTTCCCACAGAGTTTGATAAATATCTTTAGACACTATACTTCCACACTCTGTCCTGCAATGAGTGTTCACTTCCTCTTCAAGTGATTATTTTCCAGGACGATATGAATGATTTATTTGAACATTAAGTCATTTAAAAAAAACATATTCCAAAATAGTGTAAGAAAAAAGTAAGAACAATAAAAATACTTATTCCAAATCCTTAGCCCTGAAATTATATACATACAAGTGACTCTAAATAGACTAAGCAGGTTTTATATATATTAAAGAAAAAGAGATCATGATTTCAAGAGACAGTGAGGACAGGGAAATAGGAAGGGGTAGAGGGAGCAAAGGGAAAGGAAAAATTAGACTTTAATTTTAAAAACCAATAACAAAAATTTAATACAGTATCTAAAGCAAGCTTGCTATAATATAATAATCTCAATTTAACAAAAAATGAAGGAATTAATTTGAACATTACTCTAATTTTTAAAATGTCAACAGGCAAAAAATAAAACAGAAAAAATATATCCATATGCTAACTGACAAGTTGCAATGATTCTTATTTTTTAAATATTTGTCTGTGCGTGGGGGTGGAGTACATGTCTGTGCATCACATATGTAGACTTAGGTGAGGATATCAGATCCCCCAGAATGGAGTTACAGCTGTGAGCCTCCATGTGGGTCTTGGGAACTGAACTGGATCCTCTGCAAGAGCAGTCAGTGCTCTTAGCTGCTGAGCATCTCCCCAGCATCAATTCTGTTTTAAAAAAAGAAATCCTGCTGGGGAATCTCTTTCTTCATAAACCATGGCACATTTTCAGTTCCTCCTTTATATTCCCGCACCATCATGCGGATACAGGTTCCTTCAGGAAGTAGCTTATGTTTTGTTGCCTCTGGTCTTTGTTATATTTGCCCATATCTATCCCCCTATAAGAAAGTCAGCAAGCGGTGTTTCCTCCATGGATCCTGCCTAGACTTCTCTCAGTGCTGAACTGTGACCTGGAAGTGTGAGGCAAATAAATCTTCTCCTCCCCAAACTGCGAGAAATAAATCATTCCTCACAATGGCAGAGTACAAACTAGAACATACTATATGATTGTGAGTAAGCCTGAAAGGGTTAGTGTGTCTGAATTGCTCAGAACAAAACTGTAGCCCACGGTAAGTACTCAGGAGAGTTAGCTGGTCCCTTTCAGCTGTGTTGGATATGGTATTTATTACCCTGCCCACAATTCTAGGATCCTATAAGGGAAAATCCATAGCCATCACCTCAGCTGAAGGGATAACCACGAGTCTCTTTATATATATTTTGTATAAGGATTCTGTCCATTGCTGCCCAACCTGAGTATACAGGCATGCACATTCAAGTCGTAAGTTAGTCAGTGACCTATGACCTTGTCAATCAAGCTGCAAATTGTTGATTTGATGGTTCATATTGGTGGTCAACTTGAACAAAGAAATAAACCTCTGACAGGTCCATGGGGGAGTTTCTAGATTCGGCAAATTAGGAAGGGGAGACCCATCTTGGCTGTGGGTGGCACCATCCATGGGCAAGAACAAAGCAAGCTGACTGTGGATGCAATGTGACGTCACATTCCTGCCACGGTGACTTCTCTGCCATGGCGGACTGTACCACTGAACTGTCAGCCAAAACAGCCTGTGCCACTGACACCGCTTATGTCAGTCACTTTATCAGGCCTCGAGAAACTAACACAGCTGACAAGACCTCGATTCCCTCTCGAGGCTCTGAACCTGGAAGCGTACTGTCATAGTTCGGATGTGAAATGTCCACCTGGGGCTCAGGTATCATCAGAATCTTTAGTCCCAGCATCAGTTTTAGGTGCCCAATGAGCCTTCAGGAGGGAAGGCGTGGCTGGCATGGTTGGGTCATGAAGGTGTCTCAAGGTTTTGCACCCTCTCAAACCGTGAACCAAACTAATGCTTCCTCCCGTGAGCTGCTTTCTATTTGGTTTTGGTCACAAAAACAAGAGAAGTAACTAAAGAGAGAGCCTGGTGACTCACAGCCTAGCTATTGACTTTCTTAGTTACTTTTCTTGGCAAACCTGGAAGTACAGGGCTCAGGCAGAACTGGGGACGTGCCCCACCAACCCCACAAGAAGGCCCCAAGCCCAAAAGGTTATACAGCCTTCCGTAACAGTGCCACCTCTTCTTCCAATATATGAGCTTGGGTGGATGCTTCACAATCAATAACGTCCACTTAAATGGAAAAATATCTTTAAAAGGAAGCATTGTTTTGTAAAAGATAACTAAAAAGGAAGTTGTGCAGATTTCAAAAATTGGAAAGGTTTTGGTGACAAAAATACTCCATATCTTTAAATAAATCTACAAATACATGAACTATATTAGAAAAAAATTATCTTCTGGGATTGCTAAAAGTACTGTTCCCTAACACCAAATTCCATTTTTCTGCTAAAGGAACACAGAGCAAGATGACTGCTAAGGACATTCTGCTATATTCACAGATCGGTGTCTTAGACATTGTCAGAGAAGCCTCCTCCTGTAGCAGTTGGGAATTAACACAGCGAGCCACAACTGGAAGGCATCAGGGAGTGAGAGACTTTGGAGCACCCGGCCCTAAATGAGGTGTCTTCAGCAAAGTTCTCCCCTCAGAGATCAGGGATCCATACAGGAGAGGAGAGGACCGTAAGAACCAGAGAGGAGGGATGGCACCAAGAATACAGTCAGGACACCAGACACAACAGGACAGATACATGCGTGCATGAACTAACAGGGAGACTGTGGCAGCACTCACAGGGCCTGCACATTCAAGCCAGATGCGGTGCCAGCCCTGCGAGGAGGAAGTGGACCAGGAACTCATCTCCAACTGACAATTGCTTGCAAAGGGAAAATATTAACTTTCTCCTCTAGAGTCTCATTGGGTATAGAAACCACTAAGAGTAGGCTCATGCTAGCGGCAGACGGCCAGCAGAAAATGACCTTTTTTGTCTTACAGGTTTTTTTTGTTGTTGTTGTTTTGTTTTTGGTCTTATTGGTCTTTTGCATTTATGTTTTCTAATTTTGTGCTTCTACGGGTTTTGTTTTTTATATATTTCTTTTTTTTCTTTTTAAATTGTATTTTGTTTGCTTATTTGTTTTCTAAAGAGAGAGAGAAAGAAAAGGCATAGAGTTGGGTGGGTAGGGAGGATCTGGGAGGACCTGGGTGAGGAAAAATCATGATCAGAATATACTGTATGAAAAAATGTTCAGTAAAGGAAGAAAAAAATACTGTTCCCTCCTCTCCCATATGTAAACACCTTTGGACTGTAACCAGAGGGAAAGGAAAAAGTATGTGGAGCTGAAGTGCCAAGGGAAGAAATTGCAGAGGAAGACCTACTTACGCTGAGTGACAAGCAAGGAAACAATGTCCTCCATTCAGTATGGGTGTGTCAACATCAAAATACATGAGTGTGTGTGGGAGGCAAGATTGGGAACCCCAAAGAAGAGGAAGGAAGGGTCTAAGCCTCTGAGGACAAGCAGCAGCAAGGTGTCTTGGTGCTTGTGTGTGAGGTAAAGGGGAAGTTGATGAGGATGCTCTCATCTCTCCTGGCTTCCTTGAATTACTTGGGATTAGGGAAGGAACAGAAAGCTGGTGGGTAGAGACCAGCATAGGGATGCTGTGGTTAGGGTCAAAGAGTTGTCCTAGCAGAGGCAGTGTTCCTACAGGTGGAGAACCCAAAGCAGTATCTAGACTCTAGAAGGAAATGTCTGAGCTTGCAGTGACTTCTATGCCAGAAGGAGGACGGTAGTCGGAGTTGAGTCCACAGGGCCAGGGACTCCTGATATGTGAGGAAGTGACCCTCAGTTTACCAGCAACTCCCTTGCTTTCACAAACAGGAATCACCTGTGGGTACGTTGTACCAGGTCTACCTGTGGGCAGCTTTCTCTCCTCTTTCAGGTAGTGTGGAGTATGTAACAGCCTGCTCCTTCACATTGGTATCATCTAGCAAGAGAAGGGAGAAAGGGAGAAACAACAAAGAGAGCGAGAGATAGCACCTTCACCTGTAGGTTTTGGAACACACTGTGCTGCTCTCCTGCCTCCCAGACCCTACCACACCAGCGGAGAACACGGATCAGTGCTGATTAGTGGTGATGCTGCATTCTACACGACAAATGTCCAAACAGACATTTAAGAGCTCCTAAAATCACACTGATTTTACAATCAGTTACAGTCATAGCAAACCCTAAGTTGTGGAGGATGCGTGCAACACCTCCCTCCTACCAGTTAGCAGAAAGGAAGAAACAGATGCCATCAACTCTGAATAAATATAGCAACTGCCCTTATACATATGTGAACATTGACCTTTCCCCCAACTTAATGCATTACAAAAATGATCAGAAAGAAACCCAAAACAAAATTAAAATTTCTGCCCAAAATGAAAAATAAAAAAGCCACCCTTATTTCAAACAAACTAGGAATGTAGAAATAGAGACAAATTAAGCCTGATAGAAGGTATACATTCTGCTCTTTTGAATAAACTGTCATCCAAAAGTCTATTGGGGCTCTCCTTGCAATTTCCTATGGTAAATAGATCACAGGAAATTCAGCTCAGACAAGAAGCAAACAACCCCAAGGCTCTTATCTATCACCAAGTCAGTAGCTGAGAGGCTCAAGGAAGATTAAAGGCTGCCGTGAACATGGTAATGTGTGAGAGCCATGGATTTCATGATAAATCAATCCTTATCTTTTGGTCGGAGAAGGTTTGATTAATACCGCTGCACTTCTCTACACTGGAGGATTTCCTAGTCCCTGATGCAGGTGCTGCAGTCAGCAGAAACATTTACACCAGAGAAGTGACCCCTGTGGCTCCTAGTGTGCATCATAATCACCCACAGCCATTCAACAACCAGATTAAGTTGACCCAATGGGGATGATTTGTAGGTCCCAGCAAATGCTCTACTTTATGCACAAGACAAATACTTCAGCCTCATGATGAAGGTCAGATCAATCAGCTCTTGCTGATAACATATTCTATGCAAAAGATGTTGTCCAGGCAGTAAAAACATCTTGACTCCATAACAAGAACATTGTTGCAATTTGTTCATGATTTAAAGTGATCGTCATACAGCATACACCCCATGGGCTGATCGGTTATGGTGAGTCTAAATGCAGGGCACCCCCAATTCTCTTGGGTGATAGAGTCAGCCAAAGAACGGCCAACACAACATCAATTCCAGCATGGGTGTCTGGAATCTGGCCCAGAAGAGAGATTTCTCAGTTTTAAATACAAAATAATGCAGTAAATCATCATTGCCTGGCATTTCTTAGTCTGAATGTCACAATAACTATAACCTTCAGGCAGAGTCTGAACAGATTCCTTGACGTTAAGTAACTCACACAGAGAACAGGCATCACAAGGTCACTCCCAATCCCAGCACAATATTTAAGGATTGTGGTTCCTGCAGCTACTCTCCCTTCTGTGTAACAGAACTCATTACTAGCTGGATACCAACTGACACACTGCGTTCCCAGATCTCTTTGCTAGGTGTGGCTATGTGAGAAAATTCTGGCCAATTCTATGTAAGCAGAAGTGGTGAGACTTCTGTAAAGTCTTAACGAGAAGAGGCAAGCTTTTCTTTACTTCCTCCTCCCCACCAGAGAGTAGACTGATGGCTGGTACTCAAGCGGTTGTATTGGACCATGAGGCAGTTAATGAGAATGGCAGCTAGAAAAAGCTTTCATTTTTGATGACCAGGGAATGGCCAGATCAGTCCGGGGCTACCTACAACCAGCGTTTATTTGTGCATCAGGGAAACATCTTTCAGTCCTTCTTTTCTTTCCTCTTAGTTTTATAATTTTGTAGAGAAGTTTGTTTGCAGGATGTGTTTTTTAAGAGTGGTGTGTGTGGGACTATATAAACGAGATAATATGGTTGACAATAAACAGTTGTCTCACACGATCATTTCTTTAGACAATGGAAGAATTAGCTAGTTTTGAAAAGTTACTTGAGTGAAATGTGTGACTTAGTGATTAAAATCTAAATGCCAGACATAACAAATTCATCTCAACGGAGAATCAAACACCCAGGCATTTTAGAGGACAGAATTCATTTTGTAGCATTGAATAATTATCAACTGTTATTAAAATGACCTAGAGCTACAAAGTATTAAAGGATCTTCTGTTGACAGTGAATATATATGCATTACTGAAACCATTGATAGGTACCACCCACAGACAGAAAATAGGGAGCCAATGAGGACACACACTTCTTTGTCCCTGAAGAGTTTGACTGTAGCAGAACGTGAGGTGACGCAGCTCCCCTCTACAGACTGTGAAGGTTAGAGAAAAATCTGACTCAGTGGGAAGTAGAATATTGACGTCTATGTTGGAGGACTCTGGTAGATTTTAGGGACTCCCTCCCAGCAGGCACCTAGGTGGCCCATCTGCCTTGGGATTGACCTTAATCATGAAAGTCACCTCATTTAAACTCTACTTAGCCCCCTCTATCTACCTACTCATACACACACTGACACACATAGACAAACACAGACATAAACACAGGCACACACACAGATACACACACGCACACACATAGACACACAGATACACATGTATATACAGAGACATACAAATATGTACACACACAGAGGCACAAACATAGAAAGATAAACATAAACACAAAAACTCACATATACAGACACAAAGACACACAGACGTATAGATATATATGTACACAAATTTATATATAGACACACACCGAGGCACACAGGTATAGATGCAGAAAGACAAGGGAACACACCCATAGACACATAGATACACATACATACACAGACACAGGCATACACACAAAGGTACTCACCGATATACACAGATACACACATGCACGCTTGCTCCTCTCCAATATGACTTAGGAAAACTCAGCTCTAAAGAACACAGACTTGCCACAGTCCTATAGATTACTTGAGCACAGTGCCCTTGACCTTGCGATGTCTATTGCTCTATGCTGCCACAAAAGTCTGAAAGTCCGTGTTTAACCCTGTGGACACACTTCATAGCAAGATCCCAAAGTTTGTCCCCTTCTCCACACTACGCTGAAGTGGAAGAGACCTAGAGTCCTCAGAAAAGAGGCAACCATTCAGTGAACAAGGAAACTTGCTTCATTTTTTTCCACCATCTTCCTATTAGGGCTCAGATAAAGGATGGATAATTTAAAAGTTCACCCTGTACAGTGGATCAGCCTTGTCTGTCCTTACTTAACTAAGGCACACCAGAGGCCCCCAGATTAAACATCTTCCTCTTCTGGCACTGAATGTGGATCTTAGTTCTGGATATGGTTTTTCTTCCCCAAATCAAATATACTTCAAGATCCGATCCCCCCTCTCTTTTCATAGTGGAGCACACGTCTTGAACTGACTTGGCTTCTGATATCATTGCTGTACTTTGGCCTTGCTTGTGCCAACCTCCCCTGTGTGTTGCTGGCAGTCCTTCCTAAGGGGACCTCCAAAGGGGACAAGGGAAGTCTGTGCGTGAAGTGACATGTGGGCAGGACACCCCTGCGCTACACCTGTTCTCTGAAGAATCCACTCTGTGCTGAAGAGTGAACTGATATTGGACAGAAATCCACTCTTTGTGCAGCCAGGCTATGACATCAGTGCGTTTGACTCTGGCTACAGCCCCTGTAGAAGGTCAAGGCTGAGGAGTAGGGGGCTGTTCAGGTGGCTTCCAGGCCTTGCAGTTTGGTGTGCGTCGCCTGTATGCTTTGTAGAGTGGTAAGTGGGAGCCAGTCCGAAGTCCAGAGGGAGCTGGATCCATGAAGGACTAAGAGCCATAATCGATGGGAGCCATTACCAACAGAAGCAGGAAATACCTCAGAAGTGTTCGCCTATCGCAGCCTCACCATGTGGGTGCTTTCATGAAAAGCTCTTGGTTCCAAGAAGGGAAATGATTTGTGAACCCTTATCAGCCCTGTCTTCACACCTGGGCCCCTGGGTGGGTACAAAGCAGCTCAGCGGACAGAAACAGTGTAGCCAAGGTTCTGGGTCACCACACCACCCTTCTCTTCCTGCCTGGGCGCTCTCCTATCAGAGATATCTGCTTCCCACCTGAGGTTCTTTTAGGGACACACTACCCTTCTCTTCCTTCCTGGGTGCTCTCCTATCAGCGATATCTGCTTCCCACCTGAGGTTCTTTTAGGGACACCGAGTCAGTCCTAAGCATACCTAGAAATGTGGGCGTGAGCATGGCTGCGCTCGGTGAGTTGAGCTCATTCAGTTTAAACTTCTCTCAATGGCAGTGCTGAGACCAGGACTGGAGGATGTCCTGGAGAACGGCCATACCCCTGGGGGTCTGTTGTTGATACACCTGTTCCTTTGGAATGGGCTAGGACTCTTCCCAGCACTAGTAACTTCTGTGCACTCTTAATTTTCTTCTGCTAAGCACCTCAGATATTCTTGTACGCATTGATGGGTAATACTACTGTGATCCTTCAATTCAGTGACATTTTCTACATCTGCTAAGTGTTTCTACTTCAAAGCCTTCACTGACAAAGAGGCTGGGGGTGTGGGGAGGAGAAGAAACTGGACAGGCCGGAACACCAGACTTGAAGATGCAGTTTGCTGTTTGAGGGGCCAGAGAGAGGTGAGTGAAAGACAGGCACAGCTGTGGTGTGCAGGTGAGGGTAACAGGAAACCATCCCAGACATAACTCTGAAGGACCTAGCACAGTGGGGGGGAGGGGTCAGCCATCGACTCTGAGTCAGTCAGAAGGAAGAGAACTCTCATCCTAAGCACTGATAACCTGGGTCTTTATGAAAAAGGAAAAAGTCTCCAGGTAAGGGGAGCATGTAAGCAGAGGAACCTTCAGTTTGCCAGCATTCTAGAGAGGTTGGGAGCCCTTCTTCTGGACACCCCAGGAATGGGAGGTTGAGCCCAAGTCCTGGTAGCTTTGGATAAGATATGACATCCCAGTTTGGGGCATGGTGGAAACACCAAAGGCTTTTCAGGGAATTACTATCTCTGCTTTCCAGATGAGAAAATGAGGCTCAGAGAGGAGAGACACTTGCTCTAGCAAATGGGGAGAGGGCATGTGAGCAGAGTCCGACTCAAATACTACACCCTCTGTTGAGGGATTTTCCTTCATAACCGATTTATTTTTATTATATAAGTATATATAAGTATTTATTTTTAGTATATAAGTATATAAGTAATTATTTATTATATAAAGTATTATATATAATAGAATAAGTACTTATTATATAAGTAATATTTTTGTATATTTATGGCATACTCAATGAATTTATATATTAGTCTTCCTCTTAATTTATCTCTAAAACTCAGAATAATATTTTCTATTTACCTAAAACATCTGATGAAACAAAATTATAAATATTTAAATGCCTCAGAAACTAGGAGTTCTGTGGCCATACATGACTAGTGCCTTGTTATTTCACTATTATCATAATTCATAGTTCACTAACATTACTCCTGAAATTACCATGAGGGCATTTCTGTAAAGGTAAAGGTACTGGTGTTATCTAGTGTGAATGCTGGCCATGAGAGATGGGGTCTTACTGTGCTTCCCACGTGTATTAGCTCATTACTTTGACTACCTTATCTCCAACATACAGACACAAGCAGAGGCTAACACCTGGCCAGTTGCACTGCACACATAGTCAAGAACCAGGCTTCATAGCTTTCATAACCAATGGTACTATGAAGGCTGCTGGGAGAAAAGCATCAGCAGTCTTTGACTGCCATGGCAAGATGTGCCCATAGGCACACAGTATCATGATGGGTAAACAAATACATCCTGATTTGACGTAAGGTCCTCTCTGTAGGTACTGCGAATTTGGCCATGAACCCATGGCTCAGGAGCTCACAGACTCCAGAGTAGAATCTACTATGGTTGTTCTGCTAAACAGACATAACGTCAAACTACCCTCTAAATTCCCACCTCTCTGCCCACAGATTAGTGCAACCCACAGACAACATCAAAGATATCTCTTTGTGTAGGGGCTGGTGATTAACACGGAAACTCACAGATCAAAGTGCAGAGAATCAGTGTCTATGGGATGCTTAGCCACAAACACAACATCTATACACACACTCCTCCAAGGCTCAAGGGACCATTTGGAAAAAGAGGGAAGAAAGATTTTAAGTCAGAACTGTTGTTCTCACGAGCTCCCAGCAGCTGTGGTTGCTTGCACAAGAGCTGCATAAGATAGACCCCGGGAATATTCTAGCATGACTAGGAAGAGGTTCATGAGCACACACCCCTATTGAAATGTGTGTGTGTGTGTGTGTGAGAGAGAGAGAGACATAAAGTTTGGAAGGAATAGTGAGAGTTGTAGTGGTTGATCTTGGAGGAATTAGAGGGAATAGAGTGATTATGACAAAATACATTATGTTCATGAATGAAATCTTGAAAGAATTAAAACAAATAGTAAATTTATTTTAAAAAGAACCATCCTTCAGATGCATACACCAATATACCAGCCCTTCTACAGTGACCCTTTTCTTCCTCACGGAGTGCATGGCACACTGCATGGAGACACTGTCTTCAAGGAATGTTAGTGACACCACAGGCACCAACCCTTAAAACAGGCATCAGCACCAGATTCTGTGGTATAATGAGGTGTTGAGTAGTTAAGTAGAATGGTCCCTAAGGCTTGATAATCTGAAAATTATGGCTTAGTTCACCTCTTTGAGTATGAGGACCTCAATTCAACCTCAGGGCTCACATAAAAAAGCTGGTGGCATGCACTTTTAATCCCAACACTTGGGGAGGTAGAGACAGACACGTCCTAGCCAAATCAGCAAGACCCATGCCAAGTGAGAGACCCTGTATCAAAACCCACGTGGACAGCATCTGAAGA